>OX387426.1:4195844-4295407 GCA_947563755.1 Lochmaea crataegi | reverse complement strand
CCAATAAAAAGGTGAAAGAATGGAAATAAAATAGAATAATTTTGTGCATTCATCTGAAATAAATGTTTGATGTTATCGTTTACAAAGTAGCAATTTCGTTAAACTTTAGATCATATTACAGAGCCATTGAAAAGTTTGAAGGGCGTTTCTACATCTGTCGCCAAGATTACAATGAGCTCTTTTGATGCCCTGCAGAGCTTCACATTGGTTTCGGAGTAATTTCGGAGGATTGCTGATATGTGATAAAATAGGATAAGTGAATTCGTCATACAAGTTTTCTAGTAAACAATGCAAAAAATTTACGTAATTAAAATACATGACTTTTTTTATATTTCGATTACGTTCGGTTATAATTGCATTTACCATATTTGATAAAAATTATTTGATGGGCACTTCATTTGACTATTTTTTTCGAGAACAACAACTGTCCGCCAATGGTTGATCGATCGGCCGCAGAATGGGTTCTTGCGGCACCCCGCTGCGAATCATCTTACGAGAACCATCATGCGGCGTCCACAGAAATTAGTTAGCGGAGATAATTCCGTCAGAATCCATTTTGCCTTCTATGTTATTGATGCGGATTGAATGATTCTTCAGATTTTAACACTCGATAACAACTTAAATAGTTTTGTATATGAACAACATACCAGGTGGTCCATTTTGTGGAAAATAAATTCATTTAAAACGGAATTCATCAATGTACAATGTTTACTTTGAAGTTTTATTTAGCTACATGATATCATTTGATTCCTTCAGCTCACTACATACAAAAACAAAAAGTCAACACGTAGATTCCTCTATTGATAAATATTTCATCAGAACTACATAATTTTCCAGTTAGATTTTCTCTTCCTCTTCCATAGTTGCTGTTGAGATCCACGTGTGGAAAATTTTACTGGGAAGCATGCTGGTCAAATAAAGATTAAAAAATATTCTGAATACCTACAGTCTTACCAGAAAATTGAATAATAAATTATAATTTAGTCCACCCTATAAAACACGGACTTAACATAACAAAACGTCTGCCAGATGATAAACAAATTCGTTTTTAATTGAATTATATAGCGAGTGGCGGTATATTCACTGTGACTTTTTACTTCCTACAGTTTTAATAAACTTGAAGATGGATGTTTCGGATGATATATTATGGAGTAGAAGATGGACTGTAAATAAATGCCCGTCAGTAATCATAATAAGTATTTTGTCGACGTGATCTATGATAGGTGATGGGATATATAATAGTGTTTTAAGTATGTTAATCGACCAAAGTTATTTCAGTTAGGTGCATGTGTCAATAAATCTTTTAGACCAAGCAATAATAGAGCATGCAAGTATAGTAATTTTTGAGAAAAATGCTAGTAGAAAACCGTAAAATTTTTATCCCTACCGTACGCCACTGGTAACAGAGAAAAACTAAATATTAGCACTATTAGAAGTATTCTAATTTAAGTAAATTGTTTGCAAAGTATGAACGTACAATATTGGAAGGTGTCAAAACAACGGGCTAAAATCATTTTAAATATTCATAATGAAAGAATATTTTAGTCTAGTGTTTTATGAAAAATATGAAAATATTTCTTAATGAAACACCCTGTATATGCTTTTCTTAGTTGAGTAATTTGTATGAAATGGATATTTACATAAAAAATGATGATTTACATTCAAAATGATGACAATTTTTAACCATTTTTGACAGTATTTGACAATAATTGTCCATTTTTAACAGTTTTTAACAATAATTGTCAATTTTTGACCATTTTTTACAATTTTTCAAAAATTTTGACCATTTTTGACAGTTTTTGACAATTATCGATCATTTTTCAAAATTTTAACAATTATTGACCAAATTTGACAATAATTGTCCATTTTTGACAGTTTCTAAAAATAATACAATTTTTAACCATTTTCGATAGTTTTTAAACATTTTTGACAATTTTTCAAAATTATTGACCATTTTTGACAATTATGGACCATTTTGCCAAAATTTTTACCATTTTTGACAATGATTGACCGTTTTTGACTATATTTCAAAAAATTTTACAATTTTTCAAAAACTTAAACAATTTTTGAAAATTATCAACTATTTTTCAAAATTTTGACAATTTTTAACAATAATTGGCCATTTTTGACAATTTTTCAAAAAATTTAACTTTTTCTCAAAAATGTTGACCATTTTTGACAGTTTTTGACAATTATCGACCATTTTTCAAAATTTTAACAATTATTGACCAAATTTGACAATAATTGTCCATTTTTGACAGTTTTTTAAAAATAATTGACAATTTTTAACCATTTTTTATAGTTTTTGACCATTTTTAACAATTTTTCAAAATTTTAGACCTTTTTTCAAAATTATTGGCCATTTTTGATAATTTTTAACAATTATGGACCATTTTTCGAAATTTTTTACCACTTTTGACAATGATTGGCCGTTTTTGAATATAATTCAAAAATTTTGACAATTTTTCAAAAACTTCAACAATTTTTGAAAATTATCAACTATTTTTTAAAATTTTGACAATTTTTAACAATAATTGGCCATTTTTGACAATTTTTCAAAAATTTTGACCATTTTTGACAGTTTTTAAAAAAAAATGACAATTTTTAACCATTTTTGATAGTTTTTGAACATTTTTGACAATTTTTCAAAATTATTGATCATTTTTGACAATTATGGACCATTTTTCCAAATTTTTTACCATTTTTGACAATGATTGACCGTTTTTGACCATATTTCAAAAAATTTGGCAATTTTTCAAAAATTTTGACCATTTTTGACAGTTTTTGACAATTATCGACCATTTTTCAAAATTTTAACAATTATTGACCAAATTTGACAATAATTGTCCATTTTTGACAGTTTTTAAAAAAAATTGACAATTTTTAACCATTTTTGATAGTTTTTGAACATTTTTGACAATTTTTCAAAATTATTGACCATTTATGACAATTATGGAGCATTTTTCCAAATTTTTCACCATTTTTGACAATGATTGACCGTTTTTGACCATATTTCAAAAATTTTGACAATTTTTCAAAAACTAACAATTTTTGAAAATTACCAACTATTTTTCAAAATTTTGACAATTTTTAACAATCATTGGCCATTTTTGACAATTTTTCAAAAATTTTAACAATTTCTCAAAAATTTTGACCATTTTTGACAGTTTTTGACAATTATCGACCATTTTTCAAAATTTTAACAATTATTGACCAAATTTGACAATAATTGCCCATTTCTGACAGTTTTTAAAAATAATTGACAATTTTCAACCATTTTTGACCATTTTTCAAATTTTAGGCCATTTTTTCAAAATTATTGACCATTTTTGATAATTTTTGACAATTATGGACAAATAATTGACAATTTTTAACCATTTTTGATAGTTTTTGAACATTTTTGACAATTCTTCAAAATTATTGACCATTTTTGACAATTATGGACCATTTTTCCAGATTTTTTACCATTTTTAATAATGATTGACCGTTTTTGACCATATTTCAAAAATTTTGTCAATTTTTCAAAAACTTTAACAATTTTTGAAAATTACCAACTATTTTTCAGAATTTTGACAATTTTTAACAATAATTGGCCATTTTTGACAATTTTTCAAAAATTTTAACAATTTCTCAAAAATTTTGACCATATTTTACAGTTTTTGACAATTATCGACCATTTTTCAAAATTTTAACAATTATTGACCAAATTTGACAATAATTGTCCATTTTTGACAGTTTTTGAAAATAATTGACAATTTTTAACCATTTTTGATAGTTTTGATAATTGTTGACAATTATGGACCATTTTGCCAAATTTTTTACCATTTTTGACAATGATTGACCGTTTTTGACCATATACATATATCCATATCAACTATTTTTCAAAATTTTGACAATTTTCAACCATTTTTGATAGTTTTTGACAATTTTTGACCATTTTTTAAAAATTTTGACAATTATCGACCATTTTTCAAAATCTTTCAAAATTTTTGACAATTATCGACCATTTTTCAGAATTTTAACAATTTTTGGCAGTTTTTGACTATTATTAACCATTTTTTACAGTTTTTGTCAATAATTGACAATTTTTGACAATTATTGACCATATTTCAAAATTTTTGATAATTTTCATATAATCTTATTTGATTTTTAATCTGATAAATTGTTAAATATTCACCAATTGAGTTAATTCGGAGGGCGTGGTTTGATTAAATAAGCGAGCGAAAAATATTCCTTTTTTGCGCTAGAGCGTAAAGTAACAATCCTCGTTGTTTTTCCTATACATTCATATATATCCGGAATTTTCTTTAAACCTTCTGATTTATCCCGTTTATAGTCAGTCAATAGAATATTAAACATTGAAAAATAATATCCGCAATAGTCAGTTGAACGTGAGTTTTTTTAAAATATTAATTAAAGCTCGAGGAATTAAGCGTTTTAGATCGTTCGATGCTTACCGAGTTGCCATATATTTTAAACAATTATTACAGAAAAATGGGTGTAACCGAGCTGATAAAATACTATAATGGGGAATAATGGGGAGAAAACTGGTTTTGAGATGTGCATCAGTTGCAGTTTGCCGTTGGGATGGGCTGAGTTAATACATGATTGAATTTTTCGATACCTACACTGAAAAAATTGGAAACAATAAAATCGTGCAAAAACATATTCGATATAAACTAGTCCAAAGATTATTCTCAACAGATTGCTTTAACTAACAAATTATTGTTCACTGTTTTATATTTTTGTACTAAGAAAATAATATTTGAAATCGATAATTTGTAGCACATAGAATGAAGCCTACATGAGATATTGACACTCCGTAGATATGAGTAAAATATGTATTTTCAGCAGCATATACCGTGTGATTCAATAACGGTAACGAGGTAGGTACCATATCTCGGAAACTGTATGTCCTAGAGTTTGGGGAAAAAATTGTTTTGAGAAAATCGGCCCTAAAAAAATGATTGAACATGTTTTTGAGTCCATAGTTTTTCACTTACTAAATATATTTGGATTTTTTTACAAAATATTCCCTCGAATATTCCTCAATTTAGGTTGGTAAAAAATATCAACTTTAGAAAAGACTGCCCTTATTCTACAACTTTTGTTGACGTCATTTTTCTGTTCTTTCGTTGACATATAAAATACTGTAACTTCCATATGCCTGGACCGATTCTCAAAAATATAAACTCCATGCATAGAGCATTAGAGCATACAGTAAGTAAGTAGCAAAGTTGAAGGGATAAAATTAGATATCCATTGATTAATACTCATACAGTGTTGAAAAAACGGGAAAAACTTCCATGGGAGTTTTTGGAATGTAAAATTTTATTGAAATCCATCCTGTACAAAATTAAAATTTCCAACTGAGTCTAAAAAAAATCTTCAATCCTTTGTCTTCGTACATTAGTAATTTTAAAGCTTTAGCTTTAAATCTTATAGTTACGGTTTTTCAAAAAGGGATGTGCAAATTCAAATTTTTTGGCAACTTACTTACCTCGTGAACGAAAAGAAATTTCAAAACTGTTTCAAACCTTCCAGCAAGACGGAGCACCTTCCCATTACGCAGTAGCAGTTAGGGCTGGTTAGACAATAATTATCCAAATAGGTGGATTGGAAGGGGAGGTTCCATTGAGTGGCCACCTAGGTCACCAGACTTACCGCCGCCTGATTTTTTTTGTGGGGTCACCTTAAGTCGGTTGTTTATAAAACTAAACCAACCTCAATCGACGATTTACGACGAAAAATTAGTCAAGCATGTCGTGATATTACTAAAGCAACATTTGTCAACGTTCGTATGGAGTTTAAAAAAAGGTTGTACTATTATTTACAAAACAATGGAAATCATTTACTAAATTAATTAATATTTTTGTAGTTTGACATTTAACACTTTTTCATTTTGTTGTCAAATAAATGTTTCTGCTTTATTGTTACACCCTGTATAATTGTGATTTAGACCGTTGGGAAGCTTTTTCTACGGGCTTTCTAACGACGTATCACAAGTAGGGGGGTTGCCATTTAAATTTTTGTAGGTGGGTAGGTGGGACATAGGGGGTTGATGGGGGTGCGTTCTTTCTCATGTCATTTTGGTTCCCCCTCTCTACCCTAGAAACGGTTTGAAATTTTTTTGAAATCTCTTTTCGTTCACGAGATACAGCCCATTGTAAGTTTTAAAATTGACACCCTGTATATTGAAAAACAAATGGAATACACGGGACAATGCTTTTGCAACTTTATTAGTGGAATAAGGGACAGATATATTAACATTAAAACGTCATGAAGGGTGGAAATCCTCAACTGTAGCGGAGGGCTACATCGAGGAGTCATTTTCCAAAAAACAAAAAAAATAGCTGCTCTAATTCTAGAAGGTGAACCAAGTACCTGTACCGGAAGCTTCACAGTCCGAAAAAGAACTGTTTTAAGTAAAAAACTTGATGAGACATCCACAAGTAGAAATGATACCAAAATTCAAAAAAAGCCTGTGGAAATGAAGTTTGTCCATCACTAACAATTCTAAATTGCTCTATATGCGATATTAAAATCGAAATCATCTCAAAAAAGTAAAATTAGTACTAATTTTTGTTGGAGTTGTAAAATACTCTAATAAAATTTGATATTATGCAACGATCGTGTATTAATAACCATTACATGGAAGTGCATACACTATTATTTCCAGGAACAAGAAATTTTATTGAATTCAACAGCATTGCTTTTTTTAATTGTTTAATACTTTTTTATACAAACAATAAGAAAGAAAATATGGAAGAAAAATAAGTTCTTCAAATTATAATTTTTATTCCTACAAAATAACAAAATTGATTAAAATGTAATTTATAAATTATCTCTTGTTTAACGTTACATATGAATTCGCTTATGTTTATTGTTAATAGTTAAATTAAGTTCATATTGTTATTATAGTGGTTATTTTGTAAAAATAAAAATCAAGTTGAAGAACTTATTTTTCTTTCATATTTTATTTCTTATTGTTTGCATAAAAAAGTATTAAAAATTTAAAAAAAGCAATGTTGAATTCAAATAAAATTTCTTGTTCGTTGGAAAAATAGTGTATGCAACTATCGTGTAATGGTTATTAATGCACGAATCTCTTAGAAAATGTCAAACATTCAACAGAAAATATTGGGTCTGGCTACTTGGTTATTTAAAAATCTAGATTTTTATTTACCATTTTTGACAATAATTGTCCATTTTCAACAGTTTTTAACAATAATTGACAATTTTTAACCATTTTTGATAGTTTTTGACGATTTTTGACAATTTTTCAAAATTTTAGACCATTTTGCAAAATTATTGACCATTTTTGATAATTATTGACAATTGTTGACAATTATGGACCATTTTCCAAATTTTTTACAATTTTTGACCATATTTCAAAATTTTTCGAAAACTTTAACAATTTTTGACAATTATAAACTATTTTTCAAAATTTTGACAATTTTTAACAATAATTGTCCATTTTTGACAGTTTATGATCATTTTCCAAAAAAATTTCAAAATTTTCGACAATTATCGACCATTTTTCAAAATTTTAACAATTATTGACAATTTTTGACAGTTTTTGACAATAATTGACCATTTTTGACAATAATTGACCATTTTTGACAGTTTTTGACAAAAATTGTCCATTGTTAACAGTTTTTGACAATAATTGACATTTTTAAAAATTTGTTCAAATTTTTTTTTAAATTTTCGACAATTATCGACCATTTTTCAAAATTTTAACAATTATTGACAATTTTTGACAGTTTTTGAAAAATTTTGACAGTTTTTGAAAAATTTTGACCATTTTTTACCATTTTTGGCAGTTTTTGACCATTTTTGACCATTTTTCAGAATTTTAACAATTATTGACCATTTTTGACAGTAATTCATAATTATTGACCATTTTTGACAGTTTCTGACAATAATTGACAATTTTTAATCATTTTTGATAGTTTTTGACCATTTTGACAATTTTTCAAAATTTAGACCATTTTGCAAAATTATTCACCATTTTTGATAATTATTGACAATTGTTGACAATTATGGACCATTTTTCCAAATTTTTTACTTTTTTTGACCATATTTCAAAATTTTTGAGAATTTTTCAAAAACTTTAACAATTTTTGACAATTATAAACTATTTTTCAAAATTTTGACAATTTTTAACAATAATTGTCCATTTTTGACAGTTTTTGATCATTTTTCAAAAAAATTTCAAAATTTTCGACAATTATCGACCATTTTTCAAAATTTTAACAATTATTGACAATTTTTGACAGTTTTTGACAATTATTGACCATTTTTGACAGTTTTTGACAAAAATTGTTCATTGTTAACAGTTTTTGACAATAATTGACATTTTTAAAAATTTGTTCAAATTTTTTTTTAAATTTTCGACAATTATCGACCATTTTTCAAAATTTTAACAATTATTGACAATTTTTGGAAAATTTTGACCATTTTTTACCATTTTTGGCAGTTTTTGACCATTTTTGACAGTTTTTGACCATTTTTCAGAATTTTAACAATTATTGACCATTTTTGACAGTAATTTATAATTATTGACCATTTTTGACAGTTTCTGACAATTATGACCATTTTTGGCCATTTTTCAAAAATTTTGACAATTATTGTACCTACATTTTCCAAAATATTTAACAATTTTGACCATTTTTCCAAATTTTAACAATTATTGACTAATTTTGACCATTTTTCAAAATATTTAACAATTTTTGACAATTTTTAACTATTATTGACCAATTTTGACAATAATTGTCCATTTTGACAATTTTTAAAAATAATTGACAATTTTTAACCATTTTTCCAAATTTTTGACCATTTTTGACAATTATTGACCATTCTTGACCAAATTTGAAAAACTTTAACAATTTTTGGCAATTATCAACTATTTTTCAAAATTTTGACAATTTTTAACAATTTTTGATAGTTTTTCAAAATTTTTGATAGTTTTTCAAATTTTTGACCATTTTTCAAAATTTTTTTAAAATTTCCGACAATTATCGACCATTTTTCAAAATTTTAACAATTATTGACAATTATTGACAATTTTTGACAGTTTTTGACAAAAATTGTCCATTTTTAACAGTTTTTGACAATAATTGACAATTTCCAAATTTTTTTTTAAATTTTCGACTATTTTTCAAAATTTTAACAATTTTTGACAGTTTTTGACAGTTTTTGACAGTTTTTGACAATTTTTGACCATTATTGACCATTTTTGACAGTTTTTGACAAAAATTGTCCATTTTAACAGTTTTTGACAATAATTGACAATTTTTGACAATTATTCACCATTTTGACCATATTTCAAAACTTTTGACAATTTTCATAGAATTTTATTTGATTTTTAATCTGATAAATTGTTAAATATTCACCAATTGAGTTAATTCGGAGGGCGTGGTTTGATTAAATAAGCGAGCGAAAAAGATTCCTTTTTTGCGCTAGAGCGTAAAGTAACAATCCTCGGCATTTGTCGACTTTACGATTTCATTTGAATACAGTAATTAGTCATTTTACGCGCGTCTGTAGAAAAACATATTTTATTTCGATCGCAGAAAAAATGTTGTGTGCAACACGTGCAAAAAGCATATTTGTTGCACTCAGCATGGTTGCAAACTTCATGTATCGAGCAACAAAAAATATGCACTTTTTGCACTAGCTACACAAATAACTATTTTTTTCGGCAGTACATAAATATTTTGCATCAGTACCTATATGCCAATTTTTAATTCACACAGTACGGAAATATTTCTAATAAATATAAATAAATAAACTTACCATTCCTTTATAAAGTTTCATATTTAACCATATTTGTAGTGAAACTCTGTAAGTAAAAAAATTGCTTAGAAAAAATATATCAGTTAGTTTTTAAAGCATCCCTTTATATAAAAAACGGTTATAATAAAAGTACGAAGAAAATTTACCTTTATCCTTATTTTCTCGTTAAATCTTGAAGTACAGCTCAAAAAACACAGTTTTTAAGTTTTTAATGTTAATTAAATTCGTTCAAGTTCTGTCACTTTGTTAAAAATGGACCGGTCCATTTTATTTCGAGTGGGAGTAACCGTCCGAAATTAAAATTGAGAAAAAATATGATTAAATCCTCCCTTGTATAAAATAATTATCTTTAAAACACTCAACACTATTTAAAATAACACTTTCGATATAAATTTTTACTGTTTTATGGTTATTTATTCCCGATTTTAATTAAAAAGTTTATAAACAATTACGCACGATTACTTATAGGTCGCCCATATTAAACCTACTAACCTTTGTTCGAATTGTCGAAAGAGTCGAGTTATCACAGCCTGCTAGGTGGATTGCAAGGACTTTTTTTTGTCGTTTATTTACAGTAGCAATTCTATTATTTTACATTTCATAGAAAATCTAGCTACAGCGGGCTTAGACAGTTTTAATAATTTTAATATTTATTTACGTGATTTAAAAATATACAATGCTGGAAAAATTAATGATAATAGTAGATATTCCGAATAAATATTATAATACATTTTGGCACTAGATTCAATTAGTGAAAATCACCTACAAAAAAAATTACTATATAGAGTGATTCTTTAGAAGAAGATCCTAGCATTATCTATTACTTTTACTCGCAGATATTTTGTTGTTTGTAAAAATTGATTTTCCAAATTATTAGTTTAGTTGAGCGGAAATATTTTAGAATATGATCATCTATAAACCGGGTGGTCAAATTAGCAAGGTTGTATTATTCTTATGAAAGTGGCCAAGATAAATTGCTGTGAAACATCTGTACGCGGAGGGTAAACCTGATTTCTCGCGTGGCGAGAATTGCCGTGGCGACGCTTCGCCAATAATTGTCAAAAACTATCAAAAATGGTCAAAATTTGGAAAAATGTTTAATAATTGCCAAATATGTAAAAATTTTTGAAAAATTGTCAAAAATTTCGAAAAATGGTCATTAATTGTCAAATATTATCAAAAATTTTGAAATATGGTCAAAAATTTCGAAAAATGGTCTATAATTCTCAAAACTGTCAAAATTTTGAAAAAATGGTTAATAGTTGCCAAATATTTTCAAAAATTTGGAAAATGGTCAATAATTATAAAAAAACTGTCAAAAATGGTCAATAATTGTCAAAAACTGTCAAAATTTTGAAAAAAAGGTTAATAATTGCCAAATATTTTCAAAAATTTAGAAAAATGGTCAATAATT
Organism: Lochmaea crataegi; assembly: GCA_947563755.1. Lineage (NCBI taxonomy): Eukaryota > Metazoa > Arthropoda > Insecta > Coleoptera > Chrysomelidae > Lochmaea > Lochmaea crataegi. The sequence continues at coordinate 4,284,192 of OX387426.1, read as the reverse complement.
GTCAAAAACTGTCAAAAATGGTCAATACAGTAATGTATGGATAATCCGAATAGAAAGTTGGCAGACCCCGTTCGGATTACCAGAACTTCCGGATTATAGAATTTATAATAAGTGATATCTATAATCCGAACTAGTTCGGTTTATAGATACCTTTCTTAACCATACAAAAAATACATTTCCACTTGCATAAAACGAAAATCATGTTTTCGGTAGGAACATTCGCAGTTACTGATTAGTTCGGATTACGGAATTCGGGTGTTCAGATTATGGATATCATTTTACGCAATTGGGGCGTTCGGATTATAGAGTAGTTCGGATTATAGGGGGCTCGGACAGTCCATACATACCTGTATTTGTAAAATTTTTGAAAAAGTGGTCAATAATTGTCAAATTTTTTGAAAAATGGTTGAAATTTTTGAAAAATTGTCAAAAATGGTCAATAATTGTCAAAGACGGTCAATAATTGTCAAAACCAATCAAAAATCGTCAAAAATGGTCAAAAACTGTCAAAACCAATCAAAAATCGTCAAAAATGGTCAAAAACTGTCAAAAATTGTTAAAATTTTGAAAAATGGTCAAAAAGTGTTAAATATTTTAAAAAATGGTCAATGATTGTCAAATGTCAGAACCTGTCAAAAATTGGCAAAAACTGTTAAAAATGGTCAAAAATTGTTAAAAATGGTCAAAAACTGTTAAATATTTTTAAAAATGGTCAAAAATTGTTAAATATTTTGAAAAATGTACAATAATTGTCAAATTTTTGAAAAAATGGTCACTAATTATAAAAAATTGTCAAAAATGGTCAATAATTGTTGAAAATTGCCAATTTTTTTAAAAAATGGTCAAAATTTTTGAAAAATTGTCAAAAATGGTCAATAATTATAAAAAACTGTCGAAAATGGTCAATAAATGTTAAAGATTGTCAATAATTGTTAAAATTTGGAAAAATTGTCTAAAATGGTCAAAATTTGGAAAAATTGTCTAAAATGGTCAAAATTTTTGAAAAATTGTCAAAAATGATCCCTAATTGTCAAAATTGGTCAATAATTGTCAAAAAATGTCAAAATTTTGAAAAAATGGTCAATAATTGTAAAAATTTTGAAAAATGGTCAAAAATGGTCAGAAATTGTCAAAAATGGTCAATAATTGTCAGAACCTGTCAAAAATGATCAAAAATTGTTAAATATTTCAAAAAATGGTCAAAAATAGTCAATAATTTTGAAGGAATGGTCAATAATTATAAAAAACTGTCAAAAATGGTCAATAATTGTTGAAAATTGTCAAAATTTTTGAAAAATGGTCAAAAATGGTCTAATGAGAAAAAAAAAGTCCGAGGATCGCGAACCTTACCGAATCCGTCTTAGATTCTGACAAATTTAAAATAATGATTGTAATCACACGCAATACACTTTTTTTCTCTCTCCCATATCTGTCTCTTCAATTTCCCTCTCTCTTCCATATCTCACCTTTATAATCTATTCTTTTATGCATATAACTTATACAAAACAATTTCGATGTTTCAACAACTGCCAGGCGTCCCGTGACGGCTCACGCATTTTTTTCTTCTTCTTCTCTTCTCCTTCTACCTTTTCGGGTGTCGGCCGAGGATTCCGGTTCCTCTTGTATCCAATGCTTCCACTCTTTCCTGTCACCTGCTAATCTTCTCATTTCATCTATAGTTTTTCCTTTTTCATTCCCTATCTCCTTTATTTGGTCTATCCACTTTCTTCTCGGACTACCCCTTCTTCTGTGAATAGTACTTCCAGCTTCCATCACCTTCCCTGTAATTCTATCTGTTTTCATTCTGATAATACGTCCATACCAATTTAATTGTTTTCTCTTTATTTTTCTTGTTTTGTTATTTGTCTTATCTCTTCATTTCTACATTTGTCCCACTTTGTTTTCCCTGCTATTCTTCCTAGGTGCTTCATCTCAATTGTGTTCATATTGGCTTCATCCTTCTTTCTCAGTGTCCAATTTTCACTTGCATATGTTATTATTGGTATCTTTATTGTACTGTGGATCTTCATTTTCACTTCCATATCAATATCTCTATGTCCCAGTATTGTCTTATTCAGTGTGTACTACAGTCTCGTTGATTTAAGATATCCCCCTGTTTTATCCCTTTCTTCATTAAAATCTCTTCTAATTTCATTCCTGCTATTTGAACTCTAGCCCGTACTTTCTCGTATGTGCTTCTGATAGCCCCCAGATTTCTATTCGTTCTACTGTGTCAAAGGCTGCTCTTAGGTCAATATATGTTAGAAACATTTCTTCACTTTCTTCTAGTTTTCTTTCTATGGAGCAAATTTACTCTCCAAATAAAGTGGTGGGGGTAAGATAAACATTGATTTCGAAAATATTTAATATCTCGGGAACGCCTTATTGCAAAAACTTGAACTAAATTTCGCATTAAAGAGTTTTTTTTGCTAGAAATCAAGTGTCTGTGGTTTTTTCTACGACCGCTAGATGGCGTTAAAATCAATTTTTTTTGTATTTTGCTTAGAAAACTTAAATACAATGATGTCTACCGCTTAGCCACTGCCTAAATTTTTAAATAATACACCTTTGGGGTTAAATAGCGCATCTATACGTTTCGACCCTCTGTTACCGATCTTATTGTGTTTTTTAATTCGAAAAGGGGGCGAGTAAAATTTTATTGTTGCGTGTTTATGCCTGAAATAACAAATTGTCGAGGTGAAATATATGTCCTGATCCCAAATAAATACTCTTTTGATGATATGAATTTTTAATTGAATAGATTTTGTTTACTTTTCGTTGGAAAAAGAAAGGTGCGTCCCATTTTTTTTATTGCCACGATGCCGAGCGATAGAAATTTGTGGTTGATTTATTTACAGAACGAGATGGGCTGCAAGATAATATGTTAAATTTAGAGAATAATACAACTGGGACAATTACAGTTTTTTTAATTCGTGATTTGAATTTTTAATAGAAGGTATCTAAAAATTTTCACTTATTTCACTGTCAATTTCGACCAAAAAATCATTGTGAATGGAAACTGAGAGATAATTTAGGCGGCGTTTATAGAACACTGGCTTATGAAAATGAAGAAAGCATTAATTTGGAATTTCGTCAATAAGCGATCTGTATTTATTTTTTTCTGGCAAAATTCCATAAACTCTTCATTTCAAAGATTATCATTTATTTGGTTGGTAACGACTGAAAACAGCCCACTGCGCATTCAAACAGGAACCACGTGAGTACCACAAGCTAAAGTTTGGACAGATCTACCTATTTTTGCTCAGATGCTGATCGCCAGCTACATCTCAGCCTCTTTACCACTTGACTGTTGTATTATTCGGGAGTTAGCCCAGGCTGTCCAAATATTACCTATCTTCTCCGTTCTAATGCCTCGAATTCAGATAGTAGATCCCTTTTTGTTAATTATTTGGAGAAATTAAACCACAACCTTTTTTATATTCTAATTCCACGTTTCGGTGGCGTTCCAGCTACCATTATCAGGAACAAGTAAGTTTTTAAAACTCTGATCCCTGATCCCCATTCGACAACATTGTTTGCAGAAAAATTCTCCCCCTATAAAACCTCATTTTGATTTGATACCTGTTTTTCTTCTGTAGGTCTTCTGCTCGGCTCACTCGACCTCCTGGATGTAGTTCTCTTGAAGGGTCAGAGATCCTAAGCCTTCTAGCTTCGTTCTTCGAGTAAAAGCTACAATGGTTGATTTGGAGGGACTGATATTGAAGCCTTCTTTTTCTATCCATGCTCTGACCAGATTGAGCACATTATGTTTCTGACGATGGTGTTGAATTTTCCTTGGACCATAATGACTATTTCGTCTGTCCATCCAAGTGTTTTGTGTCCACTTTCTAGTGTGATTAGCAGGTCCTCTATAAAAATAGAGACAAAGGCACCCTCTTACTCCTACAAGTATTATCCAGCTTTGTGTGTTAAAAGTATCTGAATTATGTTCACGTAATTACATAATTCCTCTTAAAAGTTTGGTCAAAAATTATCGAGGACATGAATATGTTTATTCAAATTTTGCAATTCTCTATCGCACCATGTGTCATGACATGATTTAATCTATTACCCAATAAATTTTAAAAAAAATCTATACGAAAAGTACACTTTTTCGGTGGTACAGTGTGTTTATTTTATTATAAATTAACGTGTTTGGTTAATAGATTACAGTTAAAATGTCTAAATTGACTGATTTATGCGTGAAGATTTACGACCATAAAAATTTATTAGTTACAAAGTTTTACGAACGGCTACCAAATAATCGATAGTATGTAACTACGAATACACCTATCAGCCGTTTGCGCAATACTTTTGAAGTTTTAAACAAAAACAACAATTTGAGGTTGTGTACCTTTTAATTTTATTAATTCAAGTTAACAACGAGTTTGGTCTCCTCTAATATCAATTACAGCCAAGCAACTCCTCTGCATACTTTAAATTGAACGTTTTGTCTCCAAAAATGGGGTAAGAGCTGACTAAGTTCTTGGAGGGTCTGTGGGGGGTGGTTAATGGGAATTCAAAGCTCTTTGTAGCTGGTCCCAAGCATGCTCGATGGGATTGAGCACCAAATGCGGGATACTATGGTCCAAATCGTCTAGGAGTACTCTTGCACGAGGAAAGTCCAATAGCAGTCAAAAATTTAAAAAAAATCAATGGAAATGCACAGAATATTTTAATCCTTTATTGCTTCCAACTTTTCTCGATCAATTTCAACGGAATCTAATTTTAAAATAAGTGTATGGAACACGTGGAGGGCTATTTATGTTCATACTCAATTTTCATTCGAAAATGATTTAATTTAGATCGAAAATATTGGAGAGGAAATAACTAACAAATTAAAAACAAATTATTGACACGTGTGAGATGGAAATAATACAGGTGTTCAAATTAAATTTACACGGGGTATTCATGTCGTGAAGGGACAACCGACTATATATCCTGAAGCTATTATAATAAAGGATGTTGGTGGGTGTGTTTTATTAAACATATTGTTTGTATTCAAAGTACTTTAATTTAGATTATTTCATGAGTAAATTTGATAAAACGACTTTTTAATTGAACGTTTTTTAATCACATCAAGTGAATATTTTTGGTACCAAAAAGTCCAGAGGGACAAATAGGGAAATATACGTTCCAGGTGAACAACGAGATTTAAAGTCCAAAAAACGACTTTTTGGGGTAGGGGTGAATTTCTAAAATGCTAATCAGATCGCCAGAGAGCCATAAAACATTTTTTTTTCAGGGTGGATTAAAGCTTTGACAACAGATGAGAAAAAGTATATCCAGAAGATTCCTACTAAATTTCTATACAAATACTCATGAACAAATTTTGTTTTATTTTTAACTGGGATGGCGATAAATAAAAAAAGCTGCAGACTTATTTCTTTATTAAATAAAAAAAAATGGCAATCAATAGTAGATACCAAATTATCTGTCAAAAATATTAGAATAAATCAAGAATGCTTTTTCCTGGAGTGTTTTTTTTATTTATTGAAATGAGCTAATTCTGGAACTTACTTTTTAGTTTCCGATGAATTTAAGAAGAAGATTCGAACTCCGCTCTCTGCTTTATCAAAAAGAAATTTAAATTAGATGTTTTTTAATAAAAATTTAATGTTGTAATTTAGAAACCAAGTTTGTAAATAAACAAAGTCGAAAGTCTGAATATTCAAATTGACTAATATTATTAAGGAGAATCTTTCTAAAGATTAATTAAAAACAAACAAAAAGCTTTCTACGCAAATTGCCGGTTTTGACAAAAAATAAAGTAAAAAGGGAGGATTCTGCAATGAAAAAAAATTACTTAGCTTCGGAATGGAGTAAAAATATTTATTGAAAACATAAAATTAACTAAAATTGGAATATATATTTATTAATTTGGTGGCGCTGAAGTGAAAGGCAAGGAAAACATATTTGGAACGAAATTTATTTCTATTGATCGCTGTCAAAATGTAGATCTCTAATTGTTTTTATTTTATTTCAGTAGATCTTGGTCTTTTTTTTTAAATCAAATATCCTGAACATCGACAATTTAGTTTAATATAGATGTAGCCTTAAAAACATTTTTCTTTGGCATTTAGGACTAAAATGTTTCCAATATTTTTAATCACACACACCTCGGCCTCGAGAAAACCTGGAAATTATTTCCAGACTTGTAGGTCCCCCGCTAGAGGGCGTAATTGAATTTAAAGAATTCAATAAATACATACAGATGGAACGATGAATATAGACAAGCCATTTCAGTATGAAATAGTAATTATTAGAACGATCTTGCTCTTTCCCTTATGGTTTTCAAAGCACTTTTCACTTGAAATATAACTTTGCTCCGGGTTGAATCACTATACAAACTTTAACTTTATAGAAAAATGCACTTATTATGCAGGAAGCACCGGAAGTAAATTAATAACTATGAAACTTGACCCATTTGGTCTGAAAATATCGGTTTTATACCGGTAAAGGAGTGGTAGGTCTTAGCTGGGAGACCGATCAGGTTGGGAAACTCAACATCGAATATTACTAGCTGAGCTAGCCTCGTAAAAACCAGGGAGATAATGCGAAGTGTGCGTTTGGTCACGCCTACTTCAACTGCCGAAGAATAATAGTAAATATTGCAAGGCGCCGATCAGCCGCCAGGGAAAAGAAAACAAAACGCGATTTTGAACTAAGGTAAAAGTATTTTGGAGGCAGTGGCGCGCCGGTAGGAATTTCGAATGAAACTAAAACATAACTCTACATGAATATGCAAAGGAACTATAATATAAATAAACAAATTGTTGAACGTGTGGTTTCAACAGCGCTGTTACTTATGAACGGATGGTCAGATTTTGATGTTTGAGATGTCGTTGGAACTGGTTTGATGAGTAAATATTATTGTCAAGTACCCGATTTCACCAACCTGATTTTAGGTACTTCCTAACAAAAAAATTCCTAAGCTAGGAAATGCCTTATTTCATTACACATTATTCATATCATTATAATCTATATTTTCAAAAAAAAAAATTTTTAATAGTAAATATTTCTCACATCCTATAAAAACCATGTTTTCGCAACATACTTTTCAACATAATTAATAATATTAATAATTGTCTGTTCGATATAACGGAAGTGATAAAAATTTAGTGAGAAGATTGGATAGCAGTAGCGCATATAATCGTTTATGACAACAAGTAATTAATATACTTTATAGCCGCTATAAAATGTCGGTCTTGGTGATACTGATATGCGGTTTCTAATTATTACAGTCATAACAGCTAAACATTCATGCAGAAGTCGTTAAGTTTTTCTAATAAAATCCTTTGAAGTTTTGATTTTAGGAGACCGTTTATTAATGAAGCTGCTCATTGGTAACTTTACCTTTCCTTCAGGTGTACTTTAGTTACGAAATAATGTGCGCATTAAGACACGAGACTCAGGCAAAATTTAAACTGAAATAGAACTGTTTTGAAAAAACTCACACTCGTAGTCCATCACAGGAAGCACCCCTCTAGGAGCGATATTTCCCGGGAAGAATCTTCCACCACCCTAAATCTCATCCGATAGGGCCTCATCGAACTCGTCCCCAGCTGAAATGGTTGTTGGCTGAAGCTGAGCTGTTCCTTGTCTTCTGTCTTATAAGGCAAATCCTCATCCGACGATCTGCGACTAAAAACGTTCTTATAGAGTGAATTTCCCCTTGTAGCTCGCTGATAACCTCGTCCTCGGATGTAAATTCTTCATTTTGAAGCTTGCTTCTTATTGCCAGTCATAATTTGGAAAAAATGCTTAATAATTGCCAAATATTTTCAAAAATTGTCAAAAATTTGGAAAAATGGTCAATTTTGAAAAAATGGTTAATAATTGCCAAATATCAAATATGTTAAAATTTTTGGAAAATTGTCAAAAAAATTTTAATTATGGTGAAAAATTGTCAAAAATTTGGAAAAATGATCAAAAATTGTCAAAAACTGTCAAAATTTTGAAAAAATGGTAAATAATTGCCAAATATTTTCAAAAATTGTCAAAAATGGTCAATAATTGTCGAAGACGGTCAATAATTGTCAAAACCAATCAAAATTCGTCAAAAATGGTCCAGAAGGATCAATAATTGTTAAAATTTTGAAAAATGGTCAAACATTGTCAAAATTCAGCAAAAACTGTCAAAAATGGTCAATAATTATTAAAAATTGTCAAATTTTTTGAAAAATGATCGAAATTTTTGAAAAATTGTCAAAAATGGTCAATAATTGTCAGAACCTGTCAAAAATGCTCAAAAGTTGTCAAAAATGGTCAATAATTGTTAAAATTTGGAAAAATGGTCTAAAATGGTCAAAATATTTGAAAAATTGTCAAAAATGATCAATAATTGTTAAAATTGGCCAGTCATTGTCAAAAATGGTCAATAATTATGAAAATTTTAAAAAATTGTCAAAATTTTGAAAAAATGGTCAATAATTGCAAAATATGTTTAGATATTTGAAAAATTGTCAAAAACTGTCAATAATTGACAAAGACGGTCAATAATTGTCAAACATTTTTAATTATGGTGAAAAATTGTCAAAAATTTGGAAAAATGATCAAAAATTGTCAAAAACTGTCAAAATTTTGAAAAATGGTAAATAATTGGCAAATATTTTCAAAAATTGTCAAAAACTGTCAAAATTGGTCAATAATTGTCAAAATTTTTGAAAAATTGTCAAAAATGGTTAATAATTGTCGAAAACGGTCAATAATTGTCAAAACCAAACAAAATTCGTCAAAAATTGTCAAAAATGGTCCAAAAGGATCAATAATTGTTAAAATTTTGAAAAATGGTCAAACATTGTCAAAATTTTGAAAAAATGGTCAGTATAATTGCCAAATGTGTTGAAATTTTCGAAAAATTGTCAAAAATGGTCAATAATTGTCAAAGACGGTCAATAATTGTCAAAATTTGGCAAAAACTGTCAAAAATGGTCAATAATTATTAAAAATTGTCAAAATTTTTGAAAAATTGTCAAAAATGGTCAATAATTGTCAGAACCTGTCAAAAATGCTCAAAAATTGTCAAAAATGGTCAATTATTATTAAAAATTGTCAAAATTTTTGAAAAATTGTCAAAAATGGTCAATAATTGTCAGAACCTGTCAAAAATTGTCAATAATTGTCAGAAATGGTCAATAATTATTAAAATTGTCAAAATTTTGAAAAAATGGTCAATAATTGCCAAATATGTTTAGATATTTGAAAAATTGTCAAAAACTGTCAATAATTGACAAAGTCGGTCAATAATTGTCAAAAATTGTGAAAATTTTTGAAAAATGGTGAAAAATTCATGAAAAATGGTCATTCTATTATGCATAAGAAGCAAGCTTCTTTCGGCGATCCGACGACCGCTCACCTTTTTTTTTCTCTCGTGTAATGTACGTGTACCATTCTTCTTCCTTCCTCTCCTCATTTAGGTACCTGGTGTATGTATCTTCGGGTCTTTCGCATGGAATCCTCTCTCCAAGCCTGTTTCGGATGGAGATATATTTCGTCTGTATCCCCATCCGGTGCATGTGCTTCCTCATGGAGCTCTAATAATGGATACTGCGTAGGATGAAAGGTGGTGGTATGTGTCTTCTTTTTGTTTTTCCTGATGGCTTCGTCCATTATTTCCTCTTGGTTGGCTTTCTTTTGGGCGGCTGCTTTCCTTTGTTTCCTCTGAATTTACTTTATGGACACCACTTCCGTGAAGTGATATATCTCGTCTGTATCCCCATCCAGTGCATGTCCTTCCTCATGGAGCTCTAATAATGGATGCTGCGTAGGATGACAGATGGTGGTCAGTGTCTTCTTTTTGTTTTCCCTGATGGGTTCGTCCATTATTTCTTTTTGGTTGGCTTTCCTTTGGGCAGCTGCTTTCCTTTGTTTCCTCTGAATTTTCTTTATCGACACCACTTCCTTGTTGTTATCATCGTTTCCTTTTGCATTTTCTCCATTGTTATTGCCATGTTTTCCATATCTTTTTTCAACCTTGTCATTTCGTCTTCAATTTTCTTGCTTTGAATTAGTATCTTAATAGCCATTAAATGCGAGTTTCATACAGTATTTTTTCTATGGACTCAAAAAACAGAATTTTCCTCGTTAAGATTCTCACAGAATTATCACACCAGCTCAGTAATATACAAACTATAGTATTCCTACAATTACAAAAAATATTGCATGTAAATTTACCATGAATTCAATTAATTTCTTGTAGTAAGTAACGTAAGTAAACTTTGTTTTATTTCTTATATATAATCATAAATTTTTTTATGATTTTTAATTCATCCATCATAAAATAAGAATGCAAAAAGAGCCTTTGAAAGGCCAATTTATTTTATTCATTCCAGTGTTTCGCAAGTTCCAATAAAGAGCAAGAAAGCGTGATACAACCCAGTCACCTACCGTACCGACATTTCACATCCTAAAATGAAAAACGTGTGGACATTTACTTTGTCCTGTTATACAGATTGTCTTCAGAAAAGTTTAAAAAGAAAACATTTCACATTATTATTTACAGATTTTTTGAGGTTATGGTTGTAGAAATAATTACTATGACATAAGTATATTTTTAGTATTGTTAGTGTAAAAATTCATAACATTCTGATTATTCTTTTATAGTATAGTACGAGCAAGAGATATAGTGACATTATCAGGTAGGTTCCAACCGCAATCAGAACTTTACTATTAGAACTTTACAGGTTAATAACGAACGGATTATGTTGTCGACATCGCTATATCTTTTACTTGCACTATACTCCACCTATTTGAAATCGAGCCAAGCTTCTTGCAGACATTAAAAAGATATTCGAATAAAGGAATGATCGTGTAGGCATATATTGAGAGCAAAGACAAATTGGTCTATAAAAGAGAATAAAAAAATTATTTTCTCAGTGATTTGTTATTTAAATTTTGTGTTATTCATGCATGGAACAATTTATCTTTTAGAATCACTTAGCACTAGAATTTTAAATGATGTAGGACAACCTGATTACTCGTAATAATAAATTATAATCGAACGCGTAAATGAGAAATAAAAAGGTGTTCGACTACGTGAAGAGAAGCCAGCACATAAAGCTCACCAAAGTAATTGGTTTGCTGGCCCCATGTGAAAGAAAACCATAACCAGACTTGTCAAATATAACATCTTCAGACGGCCGAGGAAATAAGATAAATTTAGCTTGCAATACTGTCGTTTTTAGCAGGGAAACTTTACTCAAAACGTGTCTCCACTTTTTTAAGTAGATATGTTTATCAGATTTAATTACTAAAGTTAAATCAAGTAAACATAAATATTATTGAAAAATTGCTAAACAACTCTATCACCATCGTCAAAACAAAATTTTGTTTGGGCCACCTGTGTTTTAATACCCTGTCTCGATCGCGATTCTAGTATAGATGCACAACACTAACTCAGTCGCTCCTCCCTTTTCTACATTCAGCAACTGATTGTATCTTTGCGCATCTATGTTCAAGTGCCAAGATAAGTTTGTCGCCTAATCATTCTGACAACTTTGCAAATTCCATATTCGTATTTAAAATTTAACTCTGACTACATATTTTCGTAAAAATAAAAGACTAGAGGACAATTTCTTTTTAATCTCCCGTTCTCATGGTTTCGATCATTTCGGCATCAGTTTTGAGTGTTCGTTCTTGATTTTTTTAACGCTCTGGCCGTTGGACCCCCTCTAAAGACATTAAACAATAACCACTTTGGTGTTTCATCCATCATACTCGTTATTTCTTCATGGTATAAAATTCGACCTTGACGATGAGCGAGAGACATAGACATTCTACTGGGGATTTCGCTTTTTCAAGCCACTGCTATCTACTACAATATTTGACTGTAAAATACAAATAGTTTCATAAGAATGTGTATATTTCAACAAAACTGTAATGGAAAATGACAACTGTCAAAATTGTCACGATTTTATGCAACACACAATACTTTTGGTCATTCGTCACGCTTTTATGCAACACAATTAACAAAGAAGCGTATAAAGTGTTGCATAAATTATCGACACGCTTTCCTTGAGCTATATGTATACTGTGTATATATGTGTACTTTTTTTAGTACAAAGTTCCAATTACGATGGGCTTACGATAAAATTTTTGAAAGGGATTCATTTATTGATGTTTTCTCTGGACTATTAATTTTTATTGTTTGATTTCCCCTTTTGACTCACACTATTTCGTTTTTGATTAATATTTATATGAAGTATACGATATTTTTCGATCGGCGACGAACGCCCATGAAAAATGTCTGAAGCGGAGATGTGAGATTAGGTGCGAAACCCCGCTGGGCGAATCCAAGTAAGCGTTGAGCCCAAGAAAGTGACATTTAATTTGTTTTGATATGCTGCTTCTTATAGGCTCACTCGATTCCGAGGTTTGAATTTAAGCCGTTTCTTTATTTAAAGAGCCGACACATTCTCGACATATCTCGCTTGACTTGTTGTTAGCCTTTTGATATATTGTTTAATTAGTAGTAGGTGGTGGCGAAGGCATTTTGCAGCTCTCTTGTTTGCGTGTGGATTTTGGAATTAGTTCTGCTTAGTATGCGTTTTTTTTATTCGGCACACAATTCATTAAACACTCTTCTTATTTTTTTTATATAAAATTTTGTACAAAAGTAGGCCAAGTAGATAGTATCCCAAGATATCCTTAATACGATAGATACGACAACTTAGTTTAGGAGTAAACAACAAGTATTCTCAGTCAAAAATAACAATATCCATTAACTCTAATTAATTATTATTACTGCTCATGACAGTTAAGATCAAAATTGATAAACTATTTTCCAAAATGGTTATATACTTACAGAACACTTTAACGTTACCGTCGCTATAGCAAAAAAAAGATAGAAAAAAATCAACGCCATCGTAAATCAGGGCAAATCGCTTCTATGACCTCAACTGATGCTGTCACGACGTAAACGAGCTTAGGATATTTCCCTCTTCTTCTATTACATCGCTTTTTCTTTCATATCTAGAGGGTAATTCCAATAGTTGAACTAGTTTCAGTTGTAATGCCTAAAATTTTCAAAATCTGTTTTCTCAGACACTTTTAAATTTGAAAAGCCATTAGAAGAGTTCTCCCGCAGGGTAGAGTACTGATGTTCGGAGAAGAACTAGAAATATCCAAAGAAGTTGAATATCTGGGAGTGACCCTTGATTCCAAACTGAATTGGAAGAAAAACCTGGAAAAATTACTACCAGGGCGACTAGGCTTTTTTGGCAATACAGAAGAACTCTTGGGCAAAATTTGGGGAATACGACCTGAGGTGGTTCACTGGCTTTACAAAACTATGATAAGGCCAATAGTCTGTTGGAGGAGGACAGAAGTATCCTCTGCAAACTGCAAACCAAAGACAAGCCCTTCTTGGTATTACCGGGGCAATGAACAGCACGGGGACGGCATCAATGGAAGCCATTATTACCTCATTTGGTTAAAATGCTAGTTCCAATCTCTTCTTCGTTTTCTTATCCATCTAACTAAGTCATCTGTTTGGTACTAATTCTTAGGAGCCTTTTAGTAACTGTTAGATAGTTTAGGCTTTATTTGTCCAAATACATGTAACACCCTCTATAATCTCCACAGATATTTACCTCATTTGGTTAAAATGCTAGTTCCAATCTCTTCTTCGTTTTCTTATCCATCTAACTAACTCATCTGTTTGGTACTAAGTCTTAGGAGCCTTTTAGTAACTGTTAGATAGTTTAGACTGTATTTATCCAAATGCACGCAACACCCTCTATAATCTCCACAGATATTTACCTCGTTTGGTTAAAATGCTAGTTCCAATCTCTTCTCCGTTTTCTTATTCATCTAACTAAGTCATCTGTTTGGTACTTATTCTTAGGGGCCTTTTAGTAACTGTTAGATAGTTTAGACTGTATTTATCCAAATACATGTAACACCATCTATAATCTCCACAGATATTTACCTCATTTGGTTAAAATGCTAGTTCCAATCTCTTCTTCGTTTTCTTATCCATCTAACTAAGTCATCTGTTTGGTACTTATTCTTAGGAGCATTTTAGTAACTGTTAGATAGTTTAGACTGTATTTATCCAAATACATGCAACACCCTCTATAATCTCCACAGATATTTACCTCATTTGGTTAAAATGCTGGTTCCAATCTCTTCTTCGTTTTCTTATCCATCTAACTAAGTCATCTGTTTGGTACTTATTCTTAGGAGCATTTTAGTAACTGTTAGATAGGTTAGACTGTATTTATCCAAATGCATGCAACACCCTCTATGATTTCCACAGATATTTACCTCATTTGGTTAAAGTGCTAGTTCCAATCTCTTCTCTGTTTTCTTATTCATCTAACTAAGTCATCTGTTTGGTACTTATTCTTAGGGGACTTTTAGTAACTGTTAGATAGTTTAGACTGTATTTATCCAAATGCATGCAACATCCTCTATAATCTCCACAGATATTTACCTCATTTGGTTAAAATGCTAGTTCCAATCTCTTCTTCGTTTTCTTATCCATCTAACTAAGTCATCTGTTTGGTACTTATTCTTAGGAGCCTTTTAGTAACTGTTAGATAGTTTAGACTGTATTTATCCAAATGCATGCAACATCCTCTATAATCTCCACAGATATTTACCTTATTTGGTTAAAATGCTAGTTCCAATCTCTTCTTCGTTTGCTTATCCATCTAACTAAGTCATCTGTTTGGTACTTATACTCTTAGGAGCCTTTTAGTAACTGTTAGATAGTTTAGATAGTATTTATCCAAATGCACGCAACACCCTCTATAATCTCCACAGATATTTACCTCATTTGGTTAAAATGCTAGTTCCACTCTCTTCTTCGTTTTCTTATCCATCTAACTAAGTTATCTCTTTGGTACTTATTCTTAGGAGCCTTTTAGTAACTGTTAGATAGTTTAAACTGTATTTATCCAAATACATGCAACATCCTCTATAATCTCCACAGATATTTACCTCATTTGGTTAAAATGCTAGCTCCAATCTCTTTTTCGATTTCTTATCCATCTAACTAAGTCAACTGTTTGGTACTTATTCTTAGGAGCTTTTTTGTAACTGTTAGATAGTTTAGACAGTATTTATCCAAATGCATGCAGCACCCTCTATAATCTCCACAGATATTTACGTCATTTGGTTAAAATGCTAGTTCCAATCTCTTCTTCGTTTTCTTATCAAAATGGGCAGAGTTAATGAACCTATGTGCAGAAACTCACATACTCTGCTTCTGCGAGAACTTACAAGTACTTAAACGGAAGAACTTTGGAGAGGAATTAATACAACCATCACAACCACTGAAAATCCCGGCAATCAAAAGAGAAGACACTTTTGGAATGGATGTAGATACCATGGGAAATGGTAAAAATATTCAGCTGTTGGGCACAACCCAAACTGATGAATGACTGAAAACCCACTTATTTGACCCCTTAGATTAGGATAATGCCCATCAAAAATTTCTTTAGAAAGTACACTCTTCCCACTATTTAATAAATAACTTTGACTTGGTAACATATTTCACTAGAGGATACTGTAAGTTTTTAAACCAGTAGAATTTTGTCTTTGATCTTCAGATATGAAGTATCATCCTGTAGAATCCCAACTAGTAATTTTTTGTTTGCTCTTTCGGTCCCGTCCTCGGCATGCGGTTCTAAGCTCACAAACCGATGCTTCCCTAATGAACTGTGAACGCACCCTGACGTTTATAGTTCATATTCCTCATCTTCTTTTCCTACTTTACTTTGCTCTCACCCAGACACAACACCGAATAGCGGCACCGTTCGAGATGCCATCCATAAACCATCTTTATTTTGTTTACGTTATAAGTTTATTCTCTAGAGTCAGTTGCACCATGAATTTTTAAACCAAAGTTTCTATTGCGACGGTCTCTTAAAAAGGAAAATCCTATAAAATGCGCCATGTACTTTGACTTCTGAAGGCTATAGCGTTAAGGTTTTGGAAGCAACTAAGTAAATATCGCTTTCTATTAAAATTAAAGTTAATTGAGACATAATGACGACTTCATATTATTTTAACGTAGAATACTGACACTGACAGTCTCTCTGCTCTTATTTCCTATATTTTACACCCATTTGCTCTAAAAGTCGAATACTTTCAGAAGCTTCACCACCAGCTATGTTCTCTAGTATTGAGCAAAAAGCATCTAAAGAGAGTTGCAGAAGATTCTGGCACATTACCGATGGAAATTTTTTACTACCCATATTCGCAACGCACCCAATAGAAATACGGAACGCGGCTTCCGTTACAAATGAAAGATCAGCTGTTCTCCTCTCTGGAATCCGCTGTAGAAAACTAAATAATGAAAAAAATGATTTGCGAACGCTATATTGCGAATATTCGTAAGGATTTGATATCAAATTCTTTTGTAATTATGAAAATTTCTATACTAAATAATACAACCTATAAATTAATCTTATTTAAGCACTTTAAATCACTTGAAAATTTTAACCTCAATACACAACTCATATGAACGATTCATAAATGATATTTTTGGTTTTATTTCAGTTTCTGGATACTGGAACCTCGTTCAGATTAATCAACAAGATTAATCTACCTCATACAAATACTTGGAGTACAAATGGAAAATTTATGGATTGGATATCTCACCAATTAAGTAGATTCTACGTTCTGATTTTATGTTTATGTGGGAAATTCTCCACAACTTGTGTGCAAACTCTCGACTCTCGTAGTCTGCTCGTTAGCACCTCGCTAACCACTTTTCCTGGTTTTCTACCAGAAAAATTCACTCACACCAAATTCTTTTCTGGCGCACTTCTTCGCTTCCCCCAGAACTCTCACTATCGCCTTCCCAGTTTCCTCATAGCAACGCTTTTTGAAACAAAATATTACTTCCTTCCAAAAACGTCTTACCAACATATTATACTATCAGGTAAGTAATTATTTAATTTCATTATGTCACTTTATGACATTTATATAAACTTGTTATTTACAATATTACTAACTAAATTTCTAATATAAATAAAATCAGAGTAGCATCGTAACTCAGATTAAATATTATTAAAAATATCATATTTTAAATTAAACCAAATTAATACAATGACATATAAACATTATATTCCGATTGGACATACTATTGACATTTTGCTTCAAATAATTATTAATATGAATTTACCTTTAACTATTGAATATCAACATCTATATTTCATAATAAACACATACAGGGTGTATCAAAATTGTTTATGGATAATTGATTTCTACTTTTTTCTATAACTTGTTTATTCTAATTTATTTTAAATTTCTATTGGTATATATCCACAAAATCTATAATAATATACAAAGTTTTCTCACATGGTCCAAACGACTTTTAAGTGAAATATCGTGTGTCTGGGAAATAGATTATGGCGAGAAGAAGTAAATTTGTGGCATTGCAGACTGCGTAAAGGGATTTACAGGGACTCTTTGACTGTTCTTCACGAAAACTATTTTTGGTAACTTTAAAAACCTTTTGTTTGTTCAGTGTTATGTAATGTCAACGTTTGAGCCAAATAAATCTTCCATGCACAATTTTCTAAAGGGTTAGTCTTTTGTGGATTTCGGGGTAATTTTCTACAATAATCTATAAGAGAATTGATAATGTTTTATATAAAATCTGACATAAACCAGAAATATAAGTTGAGTGAGTAAATCCGGTATATTCAAATTGAATATTCCAAGACTCCAAACAAAACAATGGCTTACAATGTTTATTTGTTGAAGTACAAAATACCGTAAATAACCAATATTGCATCAAACCAATAGTAAATAATAAATTGTTTACTTATTATGATTGAGTATTTGTATTGAGGAGGTATATTTGTTTAAATAGATTAAGGAAGAATATACTTTGACGTGGAATAACAATGGTAAAAAAAGTATTGAAAGACATGCAATTGTATATATCTTTCCTTATTTACTTTGAATTGAAGATGATCTATTTATTTTAATGAGAAATGTAAATCTTGGACTGTCGAGATAAAATGACTTCATGACGCACTCTTTACTTTTCCAACTTTGTGGTTGCTTGAAGGTAAATTAATCAAAATAACTACTTTGTTTTAATTCAACTTAATACAGGGTATAATTATTCTGAATGATTGAATGAATGTCTCGCAAGTGGGAGCAAACTAAAAGAAAGCTTAAAACCATCTCAAGAGATAACACTGAGGCACGATTTCGTGTAAATGATTCTATCACCACTAATTTAATAAAACTTGAATTCTATTTTCGAGCTCGAAACTCGTTTCTTTTTTAAAACAAAAAAAAATTCTCCTGGTTCGTCCGAAATTTTAAGTATTTAATTACTAAGTTAAAAAATGTAATTTATGTCTACCCGAGATACTCGACTGTTTTTTGAAATCTCCAGACCAAGCTTGATAAAAATCTAGAATCCATTCTCTTGCGGTAACGAGACATTAACTTTTTAATATCATTTCCATTTCCATGGAAACGTTGGAGAAAAAGAAAGCCACGGTCCGATGACATTCCTACTATGCAATAGAAAAAACCACTACCAAAGACGTAGTTGGAAAAACTTGAATATAGAATTTATTAATAGAAGAAACAAGGAAACTTTGCCATAATTTGTTTCCCAAAAATTGAACGGAAAGTTTGGTCTCTTTAATTTTATACTGCGTTTACCACAGAACTAAAACTAGAAAGTGTATACTGCTTGCCGTTCATAAAACAATAAATTACAGAACGTTTTAGTAAAGTTGCCAGTTGGGCCACGCTTGATTTTTACTCTCAGTATATTATTTTATCGAAAGCAGTAGTCAAACTCCAATATAATTTCTAAAATAAAATGTTTTGCTTTTGCCTAAATTTTATTTATGAAAAAAGAAGGTTAAAAGCTTCAATGTAAAAGAAATTAATCGAATGAAAAATGACTTTTAGTGGAGATCTTGGGGGCCATCCATAAAGTACGTCTCACGTTAAAGGGGGGGAACGGTATCACCGGAAATTGACATTGTGTGACAAGGGGCAGGGGGTTGAAAGCTATGTGACGTCACGTATTGAAATTTAAAATACTAAGGGTTTTGTATCCCTAATTAACAAGATTGGTCGTTTATTGTTTCCTAACTAGTCCTTTGTTTTCTTTGTTTTCTAAAATATTTGACTTTATGTTGATTTTATTGAAGATTATTTAATAAAAATAAGAAAAAAAAATTAAATTAAATTTTTTCTTTTGATTATTTTTAAATACAAGCATAAAATTGAAAACTGAGTGACGTCCTGTGGGGCAATTTATGGATGGCCCCTTGTTGTGACCATTTTTTGTCAAAATAAACTGGTTACAAAAAACTTGTCTATTAGCTAATACATGATAATTCGTACGGGTCTTTGTTTAATTAACTCGACGCCACTGGCAGGAATAACTAATGTCGTAAATAATTTCAACGACACAGCATCAATTTTTTCATTATTCGCTGTAACTCGTTTATTTATGCAAATATCAAAAAATGGTCAAGGAAAATTTCATTTGGTTTGACATTGGCTAGCTTATTAAGTAGCTTCTTTATTTTTACGACGTTTCGTGTCCTCAAGGAAATCATCACGTTAGCTCTGAACAATGCTGTAAAACAACTGAATTGTACTTCCAAACAAAAAAACCTAAACTCTATACCAGGGGTAGCCTAAATCCTTGATGGTCCGAGCCATTTTTCAAAATTTGAAATTATTCGCGAGCTGCAATCAAATACGTATTTAAAAGGTATACAAAAAAGGTATTATAGTGTATTTTTATCATATTGATAACTGAAGAGCTCATTATAAATTCAAAAACGTGCGACGTCATTTTAAATTAAAATATACTCGGAGTGATGATTATTATGATGATGTTTAATATTGGAACAAATTTATCGAGAGCCACAAATTTCTTCAAAGAGCCGAATGTGGCTCGCGAGCCGCAGGTTGGCCACCCCTGCCTATACTGGAGTATATCTAATATTTATTGCATGTTAATAATTAGTAAGGTGTGTTTCTATACTGAATATTCCTTTATCTAAATAGTTCAAGGTAATTCACTTCATTCCTAAGCCCAACAATCGATAATAAAAAAAAACAAGCAAATAGCATTCAACTTTCAGCGTATTTAGGAGATGTTGCATGCTAAGCGCAAGAGAAATAATTCATATTTTATAATACAAGAATGAAACTTAGCGAATAATTGCTGGCAATTCAAACGAAACATTATGCAAAAAAAATAATGAACTAGAGCAGTTTCTAAGAGTATTGTATAATTTATTAATTAATATTAATCGAGAAGTACATTCACATTCTATAATGTATTATTTCTTACACAAAGAAGACTATATTTAAAATGTTCTTTATTCATAGGAA
Source organism: Lochmaea crataegi (assembly GCA_947563755.1). Lineage (NCBI taxonomy): Eukaryota > Metazoa > Arthropoda > Insecta > Coleoptera > Chrysomelidae > Lochmaea > Lochmaea crataegi. The sequence goes on along the minus strand of OX387426.1, from coordinate 4,263,849 downwards.
ATCACAAACTGTACAGTTATCTTTGCATAATAAGTTTCCTCTTTTGTATTCGGTATAAGCTGTCTTAGTATCTTCAGAAGCATTATAGAGAATTTCGATTCAGGTTTAAGAAAAAGAGGCAAAGGAAAGAAAGTACTGACCAAACGCTAGCCTTTTATATATTCACCAGCATCTTAGACTCCAAAGGCACGTAGCTTCAATTTTCCATACTGTTTTTAACAGCCATCCACCTCTTTCTAATTCTTCCTGACCTTACCACCAAAGATAACGGCGAACTCTACTAGGACTAGAGTACCCAAGGGAGAATTTCTCCCAGAACGACCTAGTGAAAAGACTGTTGAGCCTGATAAGGACTACTAGTCTCTTTACATAACTGGTACAACCAAGAGCAAAAAATCGAGGACTCGAAGACTCTGTATAAAACAGTATACACTAAAATATAGAAATAAACAATAATTTTCTAGTTTGAAATATCTTCAAATCGTATAAATATTCTTAACCTATCTCAACACTTCAATATTTTGGTATTTAGAAGGTATGTTGTCTAAAAAAAATTGATTGGATAAAATAAAGAAGTAGTTCCTGTGGTTTGCGTAGAACGCTTCTCCAGGTTTCTTTTTTTTCCGACTTATACCGACTTCAATCCAACCATGAATCGTTTCTTTTCAGTTGATTAACACGAATAAGAACAATAAATACAGTTTCCAGCGGTTTTAGCAGATACAAAATTAGCCGTAAATAATTTCGATTTTCTTGCTATTGTTCAAGTCTAATGGAAACTAACCAGGTAACAAAATTGTTGATTTTAGGAACCACAAAAATACAATCGAATTTAACAGGTGTTTACATTGATTAGAAAAATCCAATAGTTTCAATAAATTTGTAACCGTTATTGCGACAAAACAACTCCAATAATTCACAGTCCCCCCTTACTGCCTAGAACAGGGGTTCTCAACCGGTGGTACGCGGGAACGTTTCAGGTGGTACGCGGGAACGTTTCAGGTGGTACGCGTGAGTGATGTTAGTGAGCAACATGCTATTAATAGCTTCTGTCTGCTTGTCTCTGCAGAAGTGGAGGAACGACCCATGGTGATTAGTTATTAACTTCCTAAAGGCTAGGGCTCTAAACACAAGATTATTCTCCTTGATTTGTGAAGAAATGGGTGGCAAGTTCAAGACTTTACTCCTGCATACAGAAGTGAGGTGGTTATCTCGGGCGAAAATTTTGAACCATCTCTTTGAACTGACATCAGAAGTTTTTATGTTTTTAAGTGAAAAAAAGCATGACCTGAAAAAATTCTTTGCTGATGAAGAATGGTTGTCAAGATTGGCTTATCTAGCCGACATTTTTGACAAACTCAGCACACCGAACTTGGGACTTCAGGGACCAAAACTGTAGCTGCAATAATTACTAAGTTAGCAATGGTATCTACTTGAAAACCTTGTTCCTATAGGTTTGGTAACAAATTTTTATACGCCACTGGCGTACTTGTAACCTCATCAACAGAAATCCCAAAGAGACAAATCTGGTGATTGAGTGGGTCATGAGATATTTTTCCTACCAATTATTAAACGACCTGGAGAAGTATTATTAAAATTCTCGGTAAAAACAGGATCTGAAATGAAAAGAAAGTGTCTTTTCCTGTTTTTCTATTGATGTAGCAGTAGTGAGGGTATTTTTAAGTCTTACTTTTGCACTAAACTGTATAATAAATAATAATTCCGTACCTACTTAATACAATACAAAAGTAGGTACTTGTATTGAAACTGTTTCAACAGTAATTATTATCGATATTCATAACAAAATCGTAAAATTTACTAACTTATAGTCAGCAGTTAGTGATGAAACATTGAAAGCTGTCAAGCTTGCTGATGCTAAAAAATATGTACACTCTGAATATATCAAGTATCAAAGGTGCAACATGTTAATTCGTTAGTAAAACTTTGCGAGCGATCCGATGAGGGTGGTCCATGGAAGACATAACATCGCGCTTAACTCCAGTTCATGTACGGGAACCATCGGACCACCTGTCGAACGTGTTATAACACAATTTAAAAAAAGTATATACAACACTAATGTCGAAAATAAATATACCAGAGGTGTTCTCAGAGAACATAGACATGTTATATGGAGAGTTCTGTTAAATACTTGTAGTTAAGGATACGTCAAGATGTTCTAGATACTCTGGAAGATTAATGTTTTGTTCTAAAGATCTTTTTGGTCACTTCTTTAGTGCACAATGTGTATTTTCTTACAATTTCTACCAAGTGGATATAAAAAATACCTGGGGTTAAATGAAAATACAAATAAAAGAAATATTCATTCAAAATATGGTAAAAGTAATCTTAGAGCGTATATGCCTCATAAAACAAAATATAAAATGGAAATACACCTTTATGTGTATTGGAGAAACTGTTTGGTGTAAAATAAAATATGTTTAGTATCTGTTAAATATAAATATAGAATATGAATACTTTTTTATTTCATTTTATCCTGTCGTTATTAGGGATATGCTGTCTTTATTCGCTGGAGAAACATTTATTGCTAGTAACCAAAGTTAATCTTTATACCCGCAAGATAATTAAAGTACACTTTATTTCCACGCGGGCATTAAGTACACTATTATGTACTTGGTGACCAAGCAATTAAAGCTCCATAATGAACTAGTAGAACATAAATAAATAATGTTTTTATTAGTTATAAATAAGATAAAAGTAGTCAACAAATAGGTTAACCATAAAATGTCAAAAGGGTTGAATTACAACTTAACCGCATTGAATTACAATTTCTCATTGTTGGACGCCATAAAGTTAACATTTAAGATTAAATCTGTAAATAAGCACCATAAAAATACCACAATAAATAATATTCTAAACCCAGCTGCAAAAAATCAAACTTCAGGTAAAAGGATCATACTGTTTTTCTATGTGCCTAATTCCTTTTTACCCACAAAAATCAACCGTCCCATAAACACATAAATAGACTTTACTACCGCGAAGGACAATTCTCAAAAATTTAAAGTAGCAATCAAATTTACTACCCCCTTAATGATTTTATTGCAACCCCAAACTGGTAAACTGTATAGATAGACATGGTCGGTATTTGCAGGTTCGGGCTGGGAAAAAATAAAATATTCCTGGATTCAGAAAAATTTTCTTCAAGATCTAAAATATCTATGAAATATATTTAAAAAAGTAGTAGTATGGTATCATTTTATGATAATATTACTGCTTTCTCTTTCTTAAACTTTCTTTATTTTTGAGGAGGAGAAGGAAAGACGCAGAAAGGAGAAAGAAGAAGAGAAGGAAAGATAGGAGAAGGAAAGACGAAGAAAGGAGGAAGAAGGAGAGAAGGAAACACGTGAAGAGGAGAAGGAATGTCACAGAAAGGAGGAAAAAGAAGAGAAGGAAAGACAAGAAGAGGAGGAGGAAAGACAGAAGGAGGAGAGACGTAGACAAGCAGATGTAGAAATTATGAATGGCCTAACACAAATTCAGGAAACACTAAAGCTAGGGGTAGGACAGCTTGATAATAGAGTAAACCATTTAGAACACCAACAAGAACACCAACAAGAACACCAACAAGAACACCAACAAGAACACCAACAAGAACACCAACAAGAACACCAACAAGAACACCAACAAGAACACCAACAAGAACATCAACAAGAACACCAACAAGCAAATTTAAAATCTAATTTAGAAAAACAACAAGAAAATTTGAGATCTGATTTAGAAAAGCCAATGAGAAATGAAATAGTTAATTTAGAAAGAAGAATTCGTACCCAAGCTTCAGTAACTAATATTGAAATTGAAGGCACGACCTCGTCCTCTTCTATAACCGAACCAGTCACTATTCAAAGTACAGTTTCTCAAAGCCAAGACCCTGAAACCACCCACATTTGATGGCCAAACGAAATGGGAAACATATCAACTCCAATTTGAAGCTGCGGACAGAGCCAATGGTTGGACTGAGACACAGATGGTTGCTTCATTGATAGTGTCGCTTCGTGGGCAGGCAACAACCGTTTTGCAGTTTCTTCCACAAGACACGCCCAATGATGCGTCCCTCGTACAGGATTTAGAGACAAGGTATGGCCAACGGCACCTGAAGAAAGTATTTCAGAGTCCGTAATCAAAAATTAACTGAAAACCTACAGGAGTTTGAGGCCGATATAAAAATATTGTTGCATCTTGCCTATCCTCAGGCACCTAAAGATTTCCTAGAGCAAATCGGCAAATGGTCAATAATTGTCAAAAATGGTCAATTAATGTCAATTAACGTCAAAAACTGTCCAAATTTGTCAATAATTGTAATAGATGGTCAATAATTGTTAATAATTGTTAATGTTTGTCAAAAACTGTCATAATTGGTAAATAATTGTCAAAAATGGTCAATAATTGTTAAAATTTGGAAAAATGGTCAAAAATTTTGAAAAAATGCTCAATAATTATCAAAAATTGTCAAAATTTTGAAAGAATAGTCAATAATTATTAATAATTGTCAAAAATGGTCAAAATTTTGAAAAATGGTCAATCATTGTCAAAAATTGTTAATAATTGTCAAAAACTGTCAAAATTGGTCAATAATTGTCAAAAATTGTTAATAATTGTCAAAAACTGTCAAAATTGGTCAATAATTTTCAAAAATGGTCAATAATTGTAAAAATTTGGAAAAATGGTCAAAAATTTTGAAAAAATGGTCAATAATTGTAAAAAATTTTGAAAAATGGTCAAAATTTTTAATAAATTGTCAGAAATGGTCAATAATTGTTAAAATATGGAAAAATATGGGAAAATATGGAAAATTTTGAAAAATTTTGAAAAAATGATCATAAATTGTCAAAAATGGTCAATAATTGTTAAAATTTGGAAAAATGGTCAAAAATTTTGAAAAAATTGTGAATAATTGTCAAAATTGGTCAATAATTCTCAAAAATGGTCATTAATTGTTAAAAATTGTCAATAATTAAAATTTTGAAAAATGGTCAATAATAATTGTGAAAATTTAAGAAAAATGGTCCAGATTTTAGAAAATTTGTCAAAAATGGTCTAATAAGAAAAAAAATGCTTACAATATTCCGAGGATCGTGAACCTTACCGAATGCATCTTAGATTCTGACAGTTTAAAATAATGATTGTAATCATACGCAATACACTCTCTTTCTCTCCCGTCTTTCTCTGATTATCTTCCTTCTCTCTCTCATTTTTCTTTCTTTCTCTCCCATCTCTCTCTCATTTTCTTTCTCTCTCTCTCCCATCTCTCTCATCTTTCTTTCTCTCTCCTCCATCTCTCTCTCATCTTTCTCTCTCTGTTCCATCTTTTTTTCTCTCTCCCCCTTCTCTCTCTTTCTTTTCTATCTCTCTGTATTTCCTATCTCTCTCTTTCTCTCTCTCCCCCATCTCTCTCTCTCACTCTGTCCCATTATTTGATAGCATTTTTATTCCATATCAGCTTTCAAAATAAATTCTTCACCTAAAAACATCTTAACCATATCGATAGTACTGAAAACTATAGATTTTTTTCGATAGTCAAAAATATCGATAGTTATCGATAAACCTTCGATAGTTCTCCAATCCTACTTGGGAGTATCTTTCAAGCGGAAATTTACCCCATAGGAAAGTGTGCCCAGTTCAATATTGATAAAAGATATAGGAGGCAAAGGATTATCATTATGTCGGATACCCTGTGTAATCAGTTCTAGCCTAGAAAAATTGAGGAAACTGAAAATCTTTAGGTAATTGTAGATGACTTAAGACTATAAACATCAATGAAGTGGTACTTTAAAATAAAGTCAGTCCTGCTCTGCAAACATCTTCAAATTTAGTAATATTTACAATCAAAGACTGTGAAGACACTCCAATAAAATTTCTTTGTGGACTACAATCTAATGTTTTCTATAGATCTTTGAGGTCGAGGGTAACTACCAGTACTGAATGCAAAACCATAGGATATGACTTCATGGTTTGATATGCCCTCAAAAATATTCCATCTGCAGTTTAACCATTACTAATATCGCCTACCGTTTTATCACAGTCAATTTTCGGTTTTCGTCAAACCGTGATGCGGTAAAATATTTTCAAGGTTAAATATTTTGGAATTGAATTTTTTGTATTGTCATACCCACACCCTAAAAGGTTTATTGCTGTGTAATAATTTTATTTTTTCGTTTGTAGATCAAAGAAATTTAAAAATAAAAGTTTATTATCCTTAAACAATCGAATATACAGAGGGTAGCTAACAATTATCATTGTAAAACTATACTATACACATTTGCGTTCGTTTTTTAGGATAAGATTTATCAAGAAATATTTGGGACATGCCACAAGATGGTATGATGAAAAAGTATAACTTTTCAAAGAAATTCGTAAAGGAATTAAGCAACAAGAAGAAATGGGATCCAAAACCATTACCAGACTTGGATACAATGGTACACAGACGGCTCAAAAGCAATAGAAGGAACTGGGATAGGAGTGTATGGACCAGGAACCAAACACTCTGAAAGCTTGGGAAAACCCCCAGTATCTTTCAAGCGGAAATTCACGCCATAAGAAAGTGTGCCCAGTTCAATATTGATAAAGGATGATTATCATAATGTCAGATAGTCAAGCAGCCATTAAAGCACTGAGCTCTTGTTTAATCAGTTCCAAAATGGTGTGGGAATGTCAAGGCAAACTAGGCAAGAACAATGTAGTCACGTTACTGTGGATTCCAGGATACACTGGAATAGAAGGAAATGAAATAGCAGATCAACTAGCAAAGAAGAGGACTGAAACCGGAACCCTTCGGCGGTATCAGCTCCAATGCAATATTGGAAGAAATAGGCAAAGCCAAAAAAAAGGAGATCTAGTAGGGCTTAGACAATCAAAGATTCTTATGGTACAAACTGTTGAGATCAAATGAATGCATAAATCAAAGTAAAACTGCACTAAGAGTTTTTACAGGGCATTATCGCCTGAATGGGCACCTGAACAGGCTCAAAATAGAGGAGGAAAAAATGTAGATTATGTGGCATGGAAGAAGAAACCTTCGCAATTCAGAATCCTAGGAGATTACTGGATTGAAGAGGGACATTTACCTAAGTTAAGGCCTGCAGCTATCCTAAAATTCCTCCGGGAAATAGTACTGAAGGAGCTACTATTCTCTGAGACTTTCCTCAGAAACTAAGTAGAAGTAAGGGGGCACAATAGATCAAGAAATACTTCATTGTTTTTCCAAATATTCTCCACTACCAATCTGGCTTACTTGGCTTGGACCTGGTTGGCGACATACCGTTCAAGAGAGGCCGCTGTATTTAAAATTCTTGATGTTTGCGAAAAAAAAACTAGTGGTACAAAAAACGACTTAAATAGAAGATAGAGCAGTGATTTTTGATTTCGTTTAATAGTATTGAATGCATTATTTAATTTTGTGAAATTGAAAAAAAAACAAGTTTCTCTCAATCACGATAGTGTCGTTTTGAATTATGTATTTCGAAGGATAACATTGTTCATTTGACGAAGGTTACAGACAGTTTTCATAGAACGATTGAAAAAAGCGCTGAGTAATTCTATCTGCAAACATGACTAAGTAAAAACAAACGCCTTTTTTGAACTTAAAAACTATACCGCCTCACATACTTTATTGGGCAGGTGATTTTTTCCTTTATATTATAGCGTATAATTCCTTGAAAAAATTTTCGGATTATATTTTTGCTTATGCATCAAACAATTGCAGGGTGTGCCGATTTTTTTCTTTGAAACGAATATCCTCTTGAAAATTATAGTATAATTTAATTTGGACAGTTTTCAGAAATGTATTTTGTAACTTCCATCTTTTTCCCTCAATTTAATTTTACTTCCCAGTTTATTTTTTTGTTTTGAATAAAAATCTCCCTTCTGTATTCCCGTTAACAAATATAGACGCCAATAAAATACAAGATAACCGAAATATGCAATGATTTACAGTTAGTCTTAGGGTTGTAAACACCTAAAATCCGATTTACCGTAATCTCTCAAATGTATACTTTCCCCGATTCTAACTGTGAACCGTTTGTTGCATTTCCAGAAAGAGCAATAAACAAATAAAACGTTTCGGCGGCGAAGAGGTTTACGATTGGTTTACCGATATTAGGATTTCGTGTTTGTCTGGAAGTTATTTTTGTAATACTATAGAGATGTAATAAAATTCCGCTAGAGAAGAATGTGACTAGTTTGTGTTTGTTTTTCTTCTATATTCAAATTTCTTGGATACTTATATAATGATTCACATTTTGTTTGTCATAGTTATTTGTGTATTTAGAGCGTAAAGTAACAGATTGCCGCTTGAGAAAAAATCTTTCGAAAGCGGCAATTTTACTTAACGCTCGAAAAACACACATAATGTTTTCTACAGTCGCCCTTTTAATAATTAAAACAGTTTTTTATATTATCTTATAGAGGAGTGCTAGAATAATCGTCATTTTCGCTATTCATCATGATTAACCTTAAAAAGATCTACTGACTAGGGATGTTAAAAAATGATAGATTTTTATATAAATCGATTATTATTTTCTTATAATCGATTTTTATAGTAATATTTATCGATTTTTAGTAAATCAATTTCATAAATTACGTATTTAAATCGATTTTCGGAAACGGCTCGTATTATTTATTGACCATTTCTCAAAATTTTTACAACTATTGACCATTTTCAGAATTTTATCAATTATTGACCATTTTGACTGTTTTTCGAAATAAGTGACCATTTTTCCAAGTTTTTGATAATTGTTGACCATTTTTCAAAATAATGACAATTTTTAACCATTTTTGACAGTTTTTGACAATAATTGTCAATTTTTAACAGTTTTTAACTATCATTGATAATTATTAATATTTTTTTATAGTTTTTGACCATTTTTGACAATTTTTAAAAATTTTTCAAAATTTTAGATCATTTTTCAAAATTATTGACCTTTTTTGAACATTATTGACAATTGTTGACAATTATGGACCATTTTTCCAAATTTTTGACCATTTTTGACCATATTTCAAAATTTTTTATAATTTTTCAAAAACTTTAACAATTTTTGACAATTATCAACTATTTTCCAAAATATTGACAATTTTTAACAATAATTGTCCATTTTTGACAATTTTTGATAGTTTTTGACAATTATTTTGACCATTTTTGATAGTTTTTGACAATTATTTTGACCATTTTTTATATAAATCAATTATTATTTTCTTATAATCGATTTTTATAGTAATATTTATCGATTTTTAGTAAATCAATTTCATAAATTACGTATTTAAATCGATTTTCGGAAACGGCTCGTATTATTTATTGACCATTTCTCAAAATTTTTACAACTATTGACCATTTTCAGAATTTTATCAATTATTGACCATTTTGACTGTTTTTCGAAATAAGTGACCATTTTTCCAAGTTTTTGATAATTGTTGACCATTTTTCAAAATAATGACAATTTTTAACCATTTTTGACAGTTTTTGACAATAATTGTCAATTTTTAACAGTTTTTAACTATCATTGATAATTATTAATATTTTTTTATAGTTTTTGACCATTTTTGACAATTTTTAAAAATTTTTCAAAATTTTAGATCATTTTTCAAAATTATTGACTTTTTTGATCATTATTGACAATTGTTGACAATTATGGACCATTTTTCCAAATTTTTGACCATTTTTGACCATATTTCAAAATTTTTTATAATTTTTCAAAAACTTTAACAATTTTTGACAATTATCAACTATTTTCCAAAATATTGACAATTTTTAACAATAATTGTCCATTTTTGACAATTTTTGATAGTTTTTGACAATTATTTTGACCATTTTTGATAGTTTTTGACAATTATTTTGACCATTTTTTATATAAATCAATTATTATTTTCTTATAATCGATTTTTATAGTAATATTTATTGATTTTTAGTAAATCAATTTTATAAATTACGTGTTTAAATCGATTTTCGGAAACGGCTCGTATTATTTATTGACTATTTTTCAAAATTTTCACAACTGTTGACTATTATTGACCATTTCTCAAAATATCGACAGCTATCGACCATTTTACAAAATTTTAACAATTATTGTCCATTTTTGACATTTTTTAAAAATAAATGACAATTTTCAACCATTTTTGATAGTTTTTGACCATTTTCGACATTTTTTTAAAATTGTTGACAATACTTGTCAATTTTTAACAGTTTTTAACAATAATTGATAATTTTTAATCATTTTGGATAGTTTTTTACCATTTTTGACAATTTTTTACAATTTTTCAGAATTTTAAACCATTTTTCAAAATTATTGACCATTTTTGATAATTATTGACAATTGTTGACAATTATGGACCATTTTTCCAAATTTTTGACCATTTTTGACAATTATTGACCATATTTCAAAATTTTTAACAATTTTTCAAAAACTTTAACCATTTTTGACAATTATCAACTATTTTTCAAAATTTCGACAATTTTTTACAATAATTGTCCATTTTTGACAGTTTTTTACCATTTTTGATAGTTTTTAACAATTATTGGCCATTTTTGACAATTTTTCAAAAATTTTGACCATTTTTCAAAATTATTGACCATTTTTGATAGTTTTTGACAATTATCTACCATTTTTAAAAATTTTAACAATTTTTGACAATTATTGACCAGTTTTGACAATAATTGACTAATTTTGACAATAATTGTCTATTTTTGACAATTTTTCAAAATTATTGACCATTTTTGATAGTTTTTGACAATTATCGACCATTTTTGACAGTTTTTGATAATTTTTGACCATTTTTCAAATTTTTAAAAAAATTTTTGACAATTGACCATTTTTGACAATTTTTGACAATTGACCATTTTTGACAATTTTTGAAAATGTTTGACCGTTTTTGACAATTTTTGAAAATGTTTGTTTGACCATTTTTCAAATTTTTTTAAAGTTTTTGACAATTTATCGACCATTTTTGACAATTATTGACAATTTTTGACCATTTTTCAAAAATTTTGACAATGATTGACCATTTTTCAAAAATTTTGACAATGATTGACCATTTTTCAAAATCTTAACAATTATTGACAATTTTTGACAGTTTTTGACAGTTTTTGGCAATTTTCGACAATTTCTGACAATTTCTGACAATTTCTGACAATTTTTGACAATTTTGACAATTTTGACAATTTTTGACAATTTTTGACAGTTTTGACAATTTTTGACAATTTTTGACAATTTTTGACAATTTTTGACAATTTTTGACAATTTTTGACAATTTTTGACAATTTTTGACAATTTTTGACAATTTTTGACAATTTTTGACAATTTTTGACAATTTTTGACAATTTTTGACAATTTTTGACAATTTTTGACAATTTTTGACAATTTTTGACAATTTTTGACAATTTTTGACAATTTTTGACAATTTTTGACAATTTTTGACAATTTTTGACAATTTTTGACAATTTTTGACAATTTTTGACAATTTTTGACAATTTTTGACAATTTTTGACAATTTTCATATAATTTTATTTGATTTTTAATCTGATGAATTGTTAAATATTCACCAATTGAGTTAATTCGGAGGACGTGGTTTGATTAAATAAGATTCCTTTTTTGCGCTAGAGCGTAAAGTAACAATCCTCGGCATTTGTCGACTTTACGATTTCATTTGAATATAGTAACTAAACATTTTTTTTTAGTGATTCCAGATGCTTTACATTCTATTAGATCTCTTCCATGCACCGCTACTAACGAAATAATGTTTAAACATAATCGAAGATCTGCCAATGGTTGTTCTTTACCTTCCTGGTTGAAGAAGCATGTACGATTGAGTAAATATGACCCACTAGTAGAAGAAGTGGAGCTAATTGATGTCAATCCGCAATACGCCCGAGTTCGACTAGAAGATGGAAGGGAGACAATCGTGTCTTCAAGAGTTTCCGGAGTTTCAACCGCTTTCTTATGAAAATCAAGTCCAAGCAGAGGGTATTCTACAAGATGAAAGACCTGGAGACCCATCTGCTGATGAAAGTAGTTCAGACTCTCCTACCTCCGAAGATTGTTTTATCCCTAATAAATCTTCTCAAGATAATACTCTTCATCGTTCAACCAGGGAACAAACGAACGATTCAAGGATTACAACATGAATTATTGAAGGGTGGAAGAATGTAGTATTACCATGGATCTAGCTCAGGACTATGACGTGTTTGTTAAGTTGTCTAAATTACGTTTTCAGTCATTTTGACGTGTTTCTAATATTCTCATTCAACATTAGTTTTGTGATTAAGAAAGCCTCAGTTATTTAAGAGGTTTTCATCACAGTTATACTTGCGATAGTCTATGAAAGAGTATTTATTGCCCCCAGAAATGGAAAATGCATCTTCAGTTATCGTACCTTAGCACTTACAACCATTACCATTGTTGCGCAAGAAATGTTACTAAGAATTCGCCTTATGTCCTTTTTTTTCAAAACGACCCTCAGCAGTTCAATTTCTAATTGGTTTCCTTGATAATTCACTGACATTTTTAATGGAAAGCACGTTTTTCGTTGTTTATTTTATTTTTCCTGGTACAAACTAAGTCTGGATGTGCAAGATCTGATTGTAAAAAAACAAGATGGCGCTAAGTAATCTAATGCCACCTTTAACGCGTCAAGAAACTAAGTATATGGGAAGAAAAAGAAATTTAAAACGAAGTCTATCAAATACCTGTTACTTATTATTATGGTTGAGCTGAACTAAAAATATCACCAATCAAAAAAGTTACACGAAAGTTTAGTAAAAAAAAACTTGAAATGTAATTTACATTTAGAAACTCCTCAAATTCAGATGACTTGCGGTTTTAAACTCGGTGCATCAAATTTTCAATATAGTTCAAAACTCACTAACTCGAAATTCCGTTTTCTCTAAGTACATATTGTCGTAACAAAGTTCCAGAATCTAGACATACACAGATTTCTAGAAATTTCCTGTGTTAATTCCATTTCTCCTTCAGTCATCAGCGTCCCTAATCGGAAACTTTTCCATAACTAGTATTATTTTGGAAAGTACACGTCTACCAGGAATTAATGACTTAAGAGATGAAACTTGAACAGAAAACTTTCAATTTTAAAGATTCTTTCGTACAGCTTGTGAGTAATTCTGTATGAGCCATTGCTATTGCAGGAAGAGAGGATGGAGGATGCAATCTAGATTCAGGGAACCTTATGTGCAGCATAATCACAAAGATAACCTAACATATCCCCATTAATAGAAGGGTTAAAAGATCTTAAGGTCCTTTACTGTAAGATGATAAAAATGTTTAAAATGAGAGATTTCTGTAATTGTATATATTGCCAAAATCGGAATTATCGTTAGCTGTCACAAAAATAAAATTACAACCCGCTAAGAATATTAATTTTTTTAAAAATTTATTAGATACGCCACTGAATCTACAAATTTCCAAGAAATAAATGTTATTCATCGTAGAAAATTACTGTAAGAGCTAATATGTAACTTTCTGAAACATGGCTGTTGGCAAGTTGATAATTAAGATGGAAAAGTTGAGCTTTGGTGTAAGAGAGAAAGAGTTACTTATTTATTACGTGTAGTATGTCATTTTCAATGTACCTATACCGAAGATTCAAAAATAGCTGTAGCAGTAGCTTGTATAGGATGAGTTTGAACACCACTTCGACCATATGTGGCTCATCCTTTTGGACAAGCATCCCATCTCTTTCAACCTTGTTCACCAGATACTGTTCATGCCCGGCGCACTGCAACCTGTAGGGTTATTGTAGTCCACTTCCCTATCTTAATCCACCCACCTACACGTTTTGTTGCTGTTTTTTTGATCCTGAACAATTCCACCTTTGCTTCTTCAATTAACACGAGATGTATTGAAGGAAGGCCGAATGAGGATTTCCAATTGTTTGGTCCATGTTTATCTAGAGTCAATAATTACCCCAGGATATATAACATCCTGGTCTCATTATCAGTCCGTCCACTACAAAATTCCATATTGGGGAAGATAGGGCTACTCCTTGAGGATATGCTTTTGAAATCCAGGCTTGTAATGTTTCACCCATCAAGGTTGTGTAGATCATTCGGTATGTTAGCATGCAGTCTCCATCTACAGCTTGTTTCGTCAATTTGCTTTTGACGAATCACCATCATGAACACCCTCCAAATCAAGGAAGGTTGCTAATAATACTTCCTTATTTTCGAGGGCACGCTTTATCCCTTTGATTAGAGGATGGAGTGAGGTATTTCATTCATATCTGTGGGTTGTGCTCATCAGCCCAGGCACTTGAACTGAATCTTTGTACCATTTCCTATATTATCTACTTCCATCCCAGAAGCTTCGTGTGTTCTATAAATGCCACTAGTTTGACTGGAGGGATTTTCACTAGTTGTGATGGTTGTATTAATTCCTCTTCAAAGTGCTTCCGTCTAAGTTCTTGTAAGTTCTCGCAGAAGCAGAGTATGTGAGTAGGAGTTTCATCATCAAGTTCACATTTTCTGCACCAATTTTCCCCATTTTATACAGATGTTTCCTCAAGGTGCAGTGTCCAGTTACCAGGTCGGTAACTGTCTTCAAATGTCTCTTACCCAGTTTCAGTAGCCTGGTCGAGAATTCCTTGTCTACTTTGTTCAGGAAACTCTTTGTATGAAGGTGCCCTTGTGTCAACCTCCATTTGAATTGGTGTTCCCTATTTAGCCAGTTCCCGCTTTCCCCTCTTATGCAATCTTTTGTGATTCCACAAAACGGTTCCGAACCTATGAAGACTCCTTTAGAGCCTTCTTTAGCTAACTGGTCCGCCATTTCAAATCCTGCAATCCCTTCATGTGCCAGCACTCATATAGAGACACTTTGTTGTCTATTGAGGGATTCTTTGCAGTTTTTCACAGACGTGTATCGACCAATGCTAAAGAACATTCTCTTTCTAGGTCCTTTTATACCAGCCCTAGTACCATGGTTTGTTTTGGAGTCATTGGTGAATCAGATTTCTCCAGAATTACCTGGCTGCATCACCTCTTCCCTATATGGGATGACGATACTCACTCGCTCAGTGAATATATTCTCTGGTGTTATCAATGAGGTATTTGTGGATACTCCAGATTTCTCATAGTTTATTTCTGTTAAAATCTGATTATTCAAATTCTTACTTCCAAATATGGAATTGATGAATGGACGAAGTTCAAATGTCAAATCGGATTGCTTTGAGCTGCACATACTTGTCAAACTTTAAGTGTATTTTCTAAGCCGTTTATTCCGAATCCCTGTGTACTGAATCTTCACAGTAAAGATTTCTTATAATTTTTCTGATTTCTGAGGTATCAGTTTTTTTCCTAAAGAGGTACCCAAGCAAATCCAAAAATCTCGTCATGCCAGGTGAAAAACATAATAAAATGCAAAGTAATATAAAATCTAGGTAGTACCTACTGTTAAAATATAGTGCCGTTACGTTTTAATATAACGGACAAGCCCTTCATTATTTTTTATTTGATTTAAATTCGTTCACGCCTTATTCTGATATTTCTAAAATGCACCGGTACCTTTTCGGTTTCCCATTCGTTCCGAAATATGGGAACTACCAACCCTAGATTCAACTGATAAGGTAAATTTTATTTCTATTAAACATCTATGAGAACATTCATCCGGATTTAATAATAGATACTGCTCTTAATTAAATATGGAGTTTTGTGAAACTGGTTGAAGTGTACAATGAAAAAATATATGTTACGTCATATGGTTGGCTGGTTTTCTGATTGTTCAAGCTGAAATGTGGATGGTAATTTTTTTTATAGCTAAAGATATTTTTAATGAAATTAATTATAAAATTGAATAGGGATATGTACTTTAAATAACATGCAGGAGGCATACCATTTATTTTATTTTGAAATTTAAAAAAAGTGTTCTGATTTAAATGTACCAGTTTTTATTTGGAAATAAACTATACTCGTATACATATCGTTATTCACTTTGCAGGCTACTATAATTTGGCAACAAGACATAAAAACCATTTGTGGCTGTACAAAACTGATTATGCAATTTCCTAAGAAAAACTCGTCAACTTCTTGTTGTTTTCTTGTTTGCCATCGAGTGGTTATTTTATGGATCTTATTTGTTTTGCGGTATTTGATCTTTTCTTCACACAATATAGATATGTGTTTTTTTTTGTTCAATACAAAACTCAGTAGAGCATAATGTAATGAGAGTATGAAATATTGTCAACGAAGGTAGAGTTTTCTCAAAAAAACTTAAATCATGTTCCAAATAATGATAGAGTCGATAGGGTCGTACCTACTACAAAGGGTAGATCATCACTTTTCAATTCAATTATGGACCCTTGTTCTAGATTTAGATAGAAAATGTGGACCAAAAATGGAGGGTGTGGTCCAAAAGATACAGCCTTTCAAAAATTTGGTTAGATATCTTTATCTATTTAATATTTAAAATTACAAGGTGGTCTGTAAGTGATGATCCAAACTGAAATGGAAGATGCTCTATCTGACCAATACTTACGGACCACCCTGTATAAATCTCAATGAATTTGTTTCTTCATATAAAATTTTCACTTTCACTTCTTCTATTTTAATGAACAATAAGTTCAATGCTGGATCATTATAAAGATAATATTAATTTTAAGACAGAAAATGCATATATGTCAATGTTGCCAACAAACACAAACAAATGATTTTTATTCAAACAGCTCAGATTGTTTAAATACAGGAACATAAAACTTTTAATACCCTGCTTAGTTTCTTTGTTCATGATTCCTTTTTTTTCGAGCCAATAATAACCACAATTTCAATATCATCATTATATTGACAGAAATCGAAATCTTCAAGCACACGAAAGAATTAGATAAGTGGACTATTACTACATCGATAGTAAAATTCTTTAACAAATCACTTGAATTACCTTTCAGTCTGAAACGTTATACCTAAATCAAATTAATTTATAACATCCCACTAGATAGCTTCCTATCTATAAACCAGAACATTTTTTTCATGTAGGATAAAGTGGAGTAAATATTCTACTTGAATTGTTCCACATATTTTAACATCAAAGGTAAATATAGATATACTTAGTTACAAATCTGAAGAAGAATGGTTGACGAAATCTAAAACTTCTGCTACTTTGTATAACTTGTCAATGGAATACTTCCTGTTTCTCCTAAGAATTGTTTTTAAAAATCTCAAGGGGCTTTGAGTGATTGATTGGTTCGGCACCACCAGTCAGAGGCTTCGAGACCTCGGCACCTCAGCCTTTAGGCCTTTTGTGCTCTTGGTTGTACCATTTATGTGAAGGGACAGGAGTTTGCTTTATAGGGATCTTATGGCCTCTATACCCCCTTTCGATGGAAGCTTCCCCAACGATGCGTGGACATTGCACCTGGGTTTAAGTAAGTTCTATAGGTATATATGAAACGTTAGCATATGATTCCGTATCTTAGGTGAGACTCTAGCAAAATGACGGAATATTTCAAAAACTCTTAGCAAACAAGCATGTCTTAAGTAAACAAAAATGCTCCAGTTTACCCCACTAATTCATGAACATTTCCGTTTAATAGCCAACTCATATTTCATTTCCAAATAGCTTGTCATCCAATTTTATAGCATCAAGAATATAAGTTGGTTACAAAAGAATACTTAACTTTTCTTGTTCTTCCTATACATATAACTATTATACGGCCGTTTGACTGCTGCTACTAAGTTTACGATCTCATACATTTTAAAGGATAATAAACAGTAATTTTCTATTTTAATCAGGTATCATTCGGTTATGGGTTTTCTTGGGATAGGATTGCAGCTGCTGTCAATAAATTTTGTCCTTTTTACTTGGGATACATTTGCTTAACCATGATATGAATATCTGTAACTAATTTCTTAAAATCTCCAACGCCATTAGAGAACAAAATGTCTAAAAGTTCATGTACTAACAACAATTTTCGAAGCACTTTTCATATGTTATATCCACTCTTGATAGGCGTGAATGAAAAAAAAGTCGTTTGGGACTATTTTAATATTCTGGAAATTCATACATTCGTTTGGGTTGTGAGAACAGCCCAGGCACTAGAACTGAATCTTTGTACGATTTCCCATGTTATCTACTTCCTTTCCAGAAGCTTCGTATCTTCTATAAAGGCCACTAGTTTGACTGGAAAGATTTTCAGTAGGTGTAATGGTTGTATCAATTCCTCTCCAAAGTGCTTCATCAAGTTCACTTTTTTGGAACAAAGGTTCACTAACTTTGCCCATTTTGTGCAGATGTTTCCTCAGGGTGCAGTATCCAGTCACCAGGTCGGTATCTGTCTTCAAATGTCTCTTACCCAGTTTCAGTATCCTGGTTAGGAGTTCCTTGTCTACCTTGTTCAGTAAACTCTTTCTATGGAGGTGCCCTTGTTTCAACCTCCATTTTAATTGGTGTTCCCTATCTAGCCAGTTCCCTCTTAAGCAATCTTTTGTGGTTCCACAAAACGGTTCCGGAACTACGAAGTTTCCTTTAGAGCCTTCTTTAGCTAACTGGTCCGCTATTTCATTACCTACAATCCCCTCATGTGCCGGCACTCATATTAGAGACACTTTGTTGTCTCTTGCCAGCCTGTTAAGGGATTATTTGCAGTTTTTGAAGCTTGCTTCTTATTGCACGACATAGGACTTTTGGGAAGGCTAGTGAACTCGTGAAACGTGTGATGTTACGGAAAAGCGTTCGTCACACGATGACTCATTCTTCGTCTCTTTCTCGGCCGCCCGCTGCACTAACTATCTCCACTCTCTTCCTCAGCCGCCTTCTTCTTCTCTCTTTCGTAGGCTACACAGCGGCACGCTTCTCTCTCGCTCTCTCTCTCTATTGAAAATTTGTCAAAAATTTTGAAATACGGTCAAAAATTGTCAAAAATTTGGGAAAATGGTCAATAATTGTCAAAAATTGGCAAAAACTGTCAATATTTATAAAAATTTTGCAAAAATGGTCAATAATTGTCAAAAATTTTGAAAAATGGTTAAAATGTTTGAAAAATTGTTTAGAATGGTCAATCATTGTCAAAGACGGCAATTATTGTCAAAACCAATCAAAAACCAATCAAAAATCGTCAAAAATCGTCAAAAATCGTCAAAAATCGTCAAAAATTGTCAAAAATTGTCAAAAATTGTCAAAAATTGTCAAAAATTGTCAAAGATTGTCAAAGATTGTCAAAAATTGTAAAAAATTGTAAAAAATTGTCAAAAATTGTAAAAATTTTGAAAAATGGTCAAAAATTGTTAAATATTTAAAAAAATGGTCAATGATTGTCAAAATTTTGGAAAAATAGTCAATAATTGTTGAAATTTTGAAAAATTGTCAAAATTTTGAAAAAATGGTCAATAATTATAAAAGACTGTCAAAAATGGTCAATAATTGTTAAAAATTGTCAAAATTTTTGAAAAATTGTCAAAAATGGACAATAATTGTGAAAAATGATCAAAAACTGTTAATTATTTTTAGAAAAGTACAATAATTGTCAAAATTTTTGAAAGTTGTCAAAAATGGTCAATAATTGTTAAAGTTTTAAAAATGGTCAAAAATTGTCAAAGACGGCAATAATTGTCAAAACCAATCAAAAATCGTCAAAAATCGTCAAAAATTGTCAAAAATTGTCAAAGATTATCAAAGATTGTCAAAAATTGTAAAAAATTGTCAAAAATTGTAAAAATTTTGAAAAATTGTTAAAAATTGTTAAATATTTAAAAAAATGGTCAATGATTGTCAAAATTTTGGAAAAATTGTCAAAAATAGTCAATAATTGTTAAAATTTTGAAAAATTGTCAAAATTTTGAAAAAATGGTCAATAATTATAAAAGACTGTCAAAAATGGTCAATAATTGTTAAAAATTGTCAAAATTTTTGAAAAATTGTCAAAAATGGACAATAATTTTCAGGATCTGTCAAAAATTGTCAAAATGGTCAAAAATTGTTAAATATTTTAAAAAATTGTCAAAAATAGTCAATAATTTTTAAAATTTTAAAAATGGTCAAGAATGGTTATTATTTTGAAAAAATGGTCAATAATTATAAAAAACTGTCAAAAATGGTCAATAATTGTTGAAAATTGTCAAAAATGGTCAATAATTGTCAGAACCTGTCAAAAACACCATATGTTACCAGATATCGAAATATAAGATCTGTTCCAACCGCAATCTGAAACGATCAGAGAATACTCGACCATTGCATCAGTGATAGGAATTACGCGAAAGTAAACTCGTTGTTTGGTATGACCAGTTATCCTCTGATCATTTCTGACAGTTTCTGATTGAGGTTGGAACAGACCTACAAACAGCAACCTCTATCACCTTTTTAAATTGAAACATGGTATTTCTTAACTTGCTTTATACTACGCTTCTGACGAAAGAGAGAATAACAATGTTGCATAACAAGAATTTAATTGACATAGATGTGAGATAGCTTTAAGCAGCCAAACTCAATTATAAAATATGACATAAGTGTACCAGTTTTGTTGTATTAATCAACTAGACCATCTTTAAGTTTTTTGTTCTATGTAGTAACAAAAAAGCAAGTCACCAAGAATGTATTAACATTGATACAAATACAGACAACGAATTTGTACGAAAGAATTATTAAAAAAAGTGAGATATGGCACCCTTCGATTAGAAACGCCATTTTTGGTCCATTTATTTTATTCTATAATGATTAATTGTCGCAGTTCAAACGTTATTAATATCAAACAACATTCAGAACGCGAACATTAAAGTACAGATAAAGAAATATAATATAATCAACACAAAATGAAATGTATTTTTAAAAAGAACGTTACCGGTATTTTAGCCAGTCCTACGGTATAAACGTGGAGATTTGAGAAACAACAGGTAGGAGGAAGGACTCAACAAAGGGTTAGTAACGGTCGCATAAAGTCGACCTGTTAGCGTTAAGTTGACATTTATCGTTTCCTTTATATACTGTAACGAAATTAACTTGAATATTTTAACGAGATCCACTCCACTTGTCATCAATTTATTTCAAAAAATTAAACACTAATGAAATTCTAGTTAGAGAAAGCATAACGGATGGTACGATTGCAACAGTTTGTGAACAGGGTGTTCTAACTAACTCTAAGCTGTGCTACTACTCATAGAAACGCCATTTTTAGTCCACTTTCACAGTTCAAACATTTTTGATGTGGAGTCCCAGTTCAGCTTGTTTTATTCTGAAGACTCTCCCAGTTATGAAGCGATCAGAAGCTGCAAGTACCTACTGTTTGGGCAGTTGACAACTCATTTTGTATTTAAGTCACTCATCCCTACTTTGTCAAAAGCTTGCGCCATATCTGAAAGATTGTAGAGCACGCTTTATTCTTGGTTAAATTTTGCTCTTTGTGCTCACTAGAATCAGCAAATCAGTCTGCTTTCTGAATATTACTCCTCGCTCAGCTCCCATCTGCATTTTTTATTGGTGGCCTTTGCTCTATACGTCTTTTTAATCCTTCAGTTTCTTTTCTTTCATCTGTACTATTATCATTTGTTAATGCACTGATGAACCTATTAATTGATTCACTTTCAATTTCTTAATTTCAAAATACCGAAAAATAAGAGGTATTTGAAACAAAAATGCTCAATCAACAAACCTTTGTGTGAAACAATATTGAAAAGCTATTCGTGATACATTCAGAGCTTTTGTTGATAAAACCAACGTAATAAAACGAGATTGAACCAATTAGTTTTCTGAGTGGTTCAGAACACCAAAAATTTTAGGTGAATGTGAAATTATCGGCAGTAGCCATTCAGCCACTGAAAATATGAATTCGGTTGGAATTATTTGCTCAACAATATGAGCATCACTTAATCAGAGGCGTAGAAGGGATTAAAAAAAGGCTCATCATCAAATAATATGCAAGCTTTTATGTCAGTGGAACAGCACCCAGTACATCCTACAAAAAGCATCATAGTTCCATTAACTAATCGTAGAAGCTCCAAGGTTTATCCATACTTTTTTTTAGAGGAGGTGAAGTATCTGGGTTCTAAGCTATCCTGGAAACCTTATGTGCATAAAACGAGAGGCTTTTGTCGTAAACTGTTTGGAAGGACTCCATGTTCAAAAATTATTCATTGGTAATTTTCGTTAATATTAAAACCCAGAAAAACCAATGAAATCATGACACAAAACAAAATGCAGAAGCTGCAGCAACTAGCGGGATTGAGTATAACAGGGGCTATGCAAACAGCCCTAAGGAGGTATTTTTGGGACTGACACTTCTATACTTACCAATGAAAATTACTCAAGCTATGATATTGAAACAGGAAGACAGGACAGATCACCTGAAGATACTGGACTTATTACAGCTAGATATGTTCGAAAAACTATCGAATGTAATTCCAAAAACTTTTGAAACCATTTGAACAGGTATGAGCATACATGGCCCAAAATATACGACATCTGAAGCCTCTTCCACAATCATTCAAGCTGAAATACATGCGATTGAACTAGAATACCGACGAAGGAATTTGAAGGGCAAGCAAATTACATTTATTTGCTTGCCCTTCAAATTCAAATGGATTCAATCGAAGCTGTGATGAAAGCAATGCAGACAACTTCTCAAGAAACTGGCAAGAGGTAACAAAATTATCCTTCACTGGTTGCGAGGTCAGAAGGAAATTGATGGGTTTGAGACACCAGCCGTTGGAGGTCCTAAAATGGGTACAGAAAGCAAGAAAACACTCTATCACAGTACATCAGCACAAAAACAAGACAAAGACAGCAGAAGCTGTCGAATTATATGAATTTTAAGCCTAAAGCCTAATCCTTTCATTTCGTACGACTATGTTCAATGTAACTCAGTCGGGTGTATATGCACTTCACGGTCCCGAGTGATTGAATGTCTATTCATAATTGAAACTAAAAAAGTCCAAAAAAAGTCCATAGAGAGAAAGGATTGTAATACACGACGATCGCAGTACATGACTAAAAATTCAATTATTGCCCAGCAAAACTGAAAAAGTTCTAGTCGAACACATTTCCTTTTTTTGCAAGTTCTGATATGAATTCTGCCCGAATGAATAGGGAATACGGAATATTTGTTAAATAAACCTTTATTCGCGTCGAATCAAAAATATTTCCTAAATTATGACAATCCAAAGGTATTTTTAAAACGCAACGAACAAAGCTTGATCAGTATTATTTTAGAAAAATATCGGAAAACAAAAAGTGTGTGCAACCATTACACTTTTGTTTACCAACTTCCCGTACGTGTTTTTCTTGACGAGAAACTTTTTAAAACGCTGCTATTATTAATAAGGGTGCTTACCCCAAATATGAATCCTATTTTTCTTCTCTACGTACCATTTCGCATTCTCAGCATCGCTAGAAACTCAAAACCATTACTTAATCTAGACTATATATTATAACGTAGTATGGCACTATCCACTATATCTCCCTCTCACTCTTCCCTCGAATGCAACGGCATGAAAAAACAAGTGGGGCTCTTTCCACAGTGCTGGACTCAATCCAGGGTTCATAGAAGTCTGCAAACATTTTTAAAAATAAACCCATTGCTTGAAAATTATAACTCTTCTCTAAAATTTTGTTTTCAGATAGTATTAGGTGTAGATGAATGATAATATTTCAAAAGATTCATAGTAAAAGCATAGTTAAGCCTATTAAGGCACTAAATTAAGTCACTTAACTTATCGAGGAACTGAAAGCGAATGACTTGATGAGGCAACAAGATAAAGCTTTAATATTAAGTTTAAGCTAACTATGCCAGGTAGGGAAGACTGGAAAAGAGGTGTACCCATACAGGCAGAGGTAGTCTGGTATATGGACGGCTCCAAGGCAGAGGTAGCTGTAGAAGCTGGAATTGAAGGGTCAAAACAAAGGATAAATATTTCAGTGAGCCTATCCAAGGACATTACAACGTTCCAAGTGGAAGTGACGGTGAAGTTAGAAGGCAGGAACTAACAGAGCCAAGCTGCATTGAAGGCAGTCGATTTTACAAAGGTTGGTGTAAAGAGTTGTGCTGGAGAATGTAATCTAGATTCAGAGGACTAAAAAAGATCCAAAAGGCATTACCTCATGAAATTTCATCTAACCGGTTAAACTAGACTAAAAATAATAACACTGTTAAAAATTATTAAATATAAGCACGAGTTTAATTCTGGTGTGATATTTATTAAAATTTCTTACCGAGACGGTCCTGTATCATTTTTTATTGCCTGGTATGGATTACAATCACCCCCGTATATAAAGATTGGATAAGTCTGATGACGGAAGCATGTAATTTTATAGGAAAAGGGGCCACTACCGGTCATATTTTTTTTTCCATCTGAATCGATACCATTTATATTCGGCGGCAGAATTCAAAGACTTTTTGACGAATGTCCACTTGTGTAATGTTTCAATTAATAATATATTGAACATAGATTAAAATCGGCGGAATCAAAAGTTGTGAAAAGTTTTATAAAAAATTAACCTATAGCTATAGCTATACAGTTAATTTGATATAAGGTTTATTTCTGCTTACTATTTGGTTTGTACATGTTTTTTGGCTTTGGAGCAAGCATATTATTGAAAAGTATTCCAAATACTCTCCGTTTATTTTCAGACATTAACTTTTATAATAACCACAAATCTCATCCTGTACGTTTAAAGACAGGCTCAAGGTGAAATAATTTCTTGCTCCTACAACGTTGAACAATGAAATATCTTTTTGTATAACTAATCCAGGAATTTTTACTACCTTTCAATTTCACCATTTTATAATTGATACTTTTTTTAGACTCACCGTTTCGAATTTGTCAAGTAAAAACTTGACAAACCTAAAAGTCATCCTCAATATGATGAAAAGAATATTTTACACTCCGATGGTCTTATTCTTGGCTTGAAACAATGATTTTAGACGTGGTGTTCACTGTGACCCTATTAATTCCTCCAAAGAATAAAAATTATTACAGTAAGTCGCAAAATTTTATATAATTCATAAATTCAATATTAGTAGATGGAAAGAAGATCGAAGATAACAGCATAAGGTGTAGAGAGCTGTTATAGTTCAGTACAGAAGACACAAAACTGTTTTTCAACTTCGGCATCACTCAATCGTTAATTTTTTCAATAAAAATGTCAACCAGAGGAGGATCTATTTTGTGGTGAAATCGGGAACTGGCTAGATAGGGAACACCAACTCAAATGGAGGTTGACACAAGGGCACTTCCATACAAAGAGTTTACTGAACAAGGTAGACAAGGAACTCTTAACCAGGCTATTGAAACTGGGTAAGAGATATTTGAAGACAGTTACCGACCTGGTGACTGGACACTGCACCCTGAGAAAACATCTGTACAAAATGGGCAAAGTTAGTGCAGAAAGTCTGAACTTGATGATGAAACACACTCACATACCTGCTTCTGTGAGAACTTAAGTCAAACTAGTCAAACTTTATAGAAGACACGAAGCTTCTGGAATGGAAGTAGATAACATGGGAAATGGTACAAACATTCAGTTCAAGTGCCTGGGCTGATGAACACAAGCCAAATATATGAATGAATGTCAACCAGTGACAAATAAATTGTACACCTGTCGAGTTACGAGAATTTGCAGCAAAATCTGAACAAAACTAAAGTTGAAACGCAATATTCAATTGACCCTTGATATTGCTTGGCCGAAATTTCGACCTTTCCTCCCGGGTCGTAGAAAACCGTAGCTTTCAATTCCAGTCATCTGATTTATAGAAGATGGCTGTATCATCTGCAAAGCCAATTATATTTCCTTTGTTACTAAATGAGAAAAGTCCGTTTATAGATATATTAAATAATGTTAGTCCCAGCACGGAACCCTGAGGTACTCCACAGTCCATCACCCTCTCACTGCTCAGTACTCCACCCATTCTCTCCGCCTGGGATCTTCCTGTTAAGTAATTTTCAAATAGCTTCAAAATATTACCTCGCATTCCAATATCTTCCAGCGACTGAAGAAGAACGATGACTGACAATGTCGAACGCTTAGGACAGGTCTATGAACACAAACAAGGACGGTCTTCCCTCATTCAAAGCTTGAGCAATTTTTGATTTTAATGACAGAACAGCATCTTGAGTTGAAATTTTTTCTCTGAATCCAAATTGATAATCTGAAATGAGTTTGTAGTTATTGAGAAAATCAACAACCCTTTTTTCAATGATCTTTTCAAATACTTTCGACAGATGGGTAACTAGAGAGATCGGGCGATAGTTGGTGTATATAAAGCACTTTATAAGAGTTCAACATTACACCAAGTTAACTTCTGCCATTTGGAACATAATTTATAGAAAAATGGGGTAGTAGAACTCTTAAAGACAGGACACTCTTTTGTAGGGACAGCAGAAAAAATTTGAATTCAAGCGAAAATTTTACAGTTCTCCAAAAGATTTCTTGGTGCTACAATTTATTCCTCTTAAGACCTGTTCATGTTTAGTTTTTTTGCGTAGAGAGCAATATTTTAACGAATAGAATAAAATATAGACCACTATTTTGGTGGAATTATTTCTACCAGCTGATAAACAAAACTCCTGTGGTTTTGTTTTAGACTTTCTGTTGAAAAAAAAGAACTAAATAATAAGGAAAGTATTTGCTGTGGTTTAATAACACTGTAAAATGTTTAAAAAATATTTAAGAAAATTTTAATGTACCGGAACCATCATCGACCGCAAAAATATGAATATGTACCTAAACAAAAGTTTCTGTTTTTCAAGATTCTTACTGCCCACTTCGGCGTTCACTATATACGTAGATACTAAAAAAAATATTGGTTTTATGGTCGCAGTTTTAAATTCTCCGGTCACATAAAATAGATTGTTTTCCGTTATTCTGAATAAATGTATTCCGCATCGAAACATATATCATCTAATATTGTGCAGTCAATTCGTTGAAGTGACAAATATAGCCGTGAAAATATTTTATATTCCTGATTATTAATTCAACCTGTGGTTTTATTGATGTTGTTTCCAGTGTCGGAGAAAAGGATTTAAGTTGAAAAATTGCGGTAGCAGCCTCGTGTTTCTTCAAAATAAAAGTATTCTTATGCTTAGTCAGTCGGCTGCTGCCGCTAGTACGACTGCGACATGTCGCCATCGTGCCGTTTTCAGCATAGTTGTAATTTGGCAATAGTTACAGCACCATGGTTGATTTTTTTTACTGAACCATTTATAACCACAGTGCAATAGAGAGAGTGACACTGGGTATGTTATCTACTTCCATTCCATTCTATAGAGGCCACTAGTTTGACTGGAGGAATTTTCAGTAGTTGTAATGGTTGTATTAATTACTCTCCAAAGTGCTTCCGGCTAAGTACTTTGCCCATTTTGTGCAGATGTTTCCTTCCTCAGTATGCAGTGTCCAATCACCAGGTCGGTAGCTGTCTTTGAATGACTCTTACCCAGTTTCAATAGCCTGGTTGAGAGTTCCTTGTCTACCTTGTTCAGTAAACTCTTTGTATGGAGGTGCCTTTGTGTCAACCTCCATTTGAGTTGGTGTTCCTTATCTAGCAAGTTTCCAATTTCCCCTCTTACGCAATATTTTGTGATTCCACAAAACGGTTCCAGACCTATGAAGTCTCCTTTAGAGCCTTCTTTAGCTAACTGCTCCGCCATTTCATTACCAGCAATCCCATATTAGAGTCACTTTGTTGTCTCTTGCCAGCCTGTTGAGGGATCCTTTGCAGTTTTTAACCAGTCTAGACCTACTGAACACTGTTTACACTACCTAACTGAGTTAACCTTCAGTCTCTGAAGAAGATAACTTGGTTATCGAAACGCGCGTAAGATAGTGTAAAGTGTTAGTGTAAACAGTGTTCAGTGTCAAGTGGTTCCAGAATTCCCAACTTAATCAATAACAACCTTGAGTACGCCTATGTAATATTTTATGTCGAATAAATATATCGAAGAATATTTTATGTTTCTGTCAAAATATATGATTAAAAAAAAATCGTAGTTTTCGGAATAAGACTCTAATCCGTCGATATTTTATTTGATAAATTTATCGATTGGCTTTCGTGAAGAAATTTCCTTGTTAATCACGGGCCACCCATTTTGAATTTTTATAAACACCGTAATTAAATTAGAATATGGTAAATGTGAATATTTGATATTTTTTTCTTGCAGCTGATTTAAATATATGCGTAGTCGGCGTTTAGAAACCAATCGAATATATACAATTAAAAATAATTCGTTTCTTCAGATGGGTCTCATTTAACATACTTTTCAACCAAATTACAAAAAGTATCTAAACTATGGATTTCTATATAAAATTGGAAGTGGTTTTTAGCCTCACACCACCACATATGGTGGTGGAAAGTGCTGCAGCAAAAACAAGACACTGACTACGTTCAGAAAAAATCATTTAAAAAACCAGTTGGAAAGTCAAGCAGCCATTTAAGTTGTAATAATGAAGATCAAGATGTATCAAGAAAGACATCCTCAGGCATAGAATAAGAAGTAAAGATATTGGAGAAGAAGTAGGAGTACAGGATTGGGAGAAGTGGGATAGAAAATTCTTAAGTGGTTTTGGAGAAAAAAATGCCAGAGGAGAGATTGGCGCAGTGAGATGGGAATACAAAAGCCTAGCAATGATGGTACGAAAGTTAGAACTTATAGTTTCACAGGGAATAGTTAGGATAAGGTTTGATATCCTGATAGAAGAAGAATGATAGTACTCCGATGAAGAAGTTTACTCTGACTTTACAGGTGGTTGAAGAGAAGGATTAATTAACAGGATGTGTCTGAAATTTAGGCGGGGAATTTGAAGACTGAAGAAAAAGTTAATAAAATAGCGGTAGGCGGACGGAGAATCTCGATATTAAATGAGTGATTGACTGAAAATTTCTTTATAGTTGATTAAATCGAAATTTTTTTTGTTTTGACTTGAGTTACCGTACATAAAAAAGGTCTGTGCATTAAACGTTGGTCCGTTGTCAGGTGATCATGCCCAATCGAGTGATCAACAATGTTACATAATGAGGAAAAATATCTGAGACTTTAGTATATACCCAACAAATTAAACCTGTTTCTTCTTCATCTTCGACATGATTTAGATGTTATCGTCGTTTTTTCACTGTGATTATGTTCAATATTCTCGAATAAAAACTAATATTGGGCGGTTCGAAACGTCTAACAAAAATTTACTTCGTCATGTAGTTCAAACCCACGCGAGATCTTCACAATTTCTGCTCTTTTCATTAAACAGGTACGGACCAACAAATACCAATATGGTAAATATCAAGTCATTGTACTCACATTATGTTCAAGTTCGTAGTACGGACGCTAGAGGGTTGAAAAAACCTCCTATAATCCATTTATGTATGTATGTATGTATGTATGTATGTATGTATGTATGTATGTATGTATGTATGTATATATGTATGTATGTATGTATGTTTGTTTGTATGTATGTATGTATGTATGTATGTATGTATGTATGTATGTATGTATGTATGTATGTATGTATGTATGTATGTATGTATGTATGTATGTATGTATGTATGTATGTATGTATGTATGTATGTATGTATGTATGTATGTATGTATGTATGTATGTATGTATGTATGTATGTATGTATGTATGTATGTATGTATGTATGTATGTATGTATGTATGTATGTATGTATGTATGTATGTATGTATGTATGTATGTATGTATGTATGTATGTATGTATGTATGTATGTATGTATGTATGTATGTATGTATGTATGTATGTATGTATGTATGTATGTATGTATGTATGTATGTATGTATGTATGTATGTATGTATGTATGTATGTATGTATGTATGTATGTATGTATGTATGTATGTATGTATGTATGTATGTATGTATGTATGTATGTATGTATGTATGTATGTATGTATGTATGTAATCAACAATCAATTCTAAATGATTCCGATTCCAAAGATTTTTATGATGTGTAATGAACCATCCATTTTTTAATTTTATATTATTTGTAGATGATTATAAAATTTGATCGTTTTAAGTTAAATCCGTCTCTGATTGTACTATTATTATGTTCGCATGTTAGCTCATCTCACCTCGGTAAGTTTAAACTGATTTTGTTTGGATTGGATGGTTTTTGTAAGCCAGCACACACACACACACACAGTCACTCAGCTTTATATTGGTTTTTATTAATGATGCTCATCAGAGGCGGGGATATGAAAAATGAGGATCATAAATTATGTATGTGTTTTAGTGAGAGACTTTTTTATAATTTTAATTAGAACTTATCTTAATCAATAGTATTTTGGGCGATCGGTGTAAAAAATGTCAGCTGCATTGTCAACAAAAAAAAATACATTTGTTAAGTGGTTTTAATAAATTAACATATTTATAATAATTGAGATCTTGATAATTTAATTCAATTTAAATATCTTAAGTAAACAATATATCATTAAAGTCATGAATATTCGATATAAAATCAACTTTTTTTATTTAAAAAATTTGACATGAACAATTTAATTAACAATGGAGATTTTGGGTTTCTGGTTGGTGTCTATAAGAAATTAGAAATTAAAGTAAAAATCGGCAGATTTACAAATATCTTTTACACACTGAAAGTAATTTATTTTTAATTTGGGTTAAATATGCATGTAATCTTTTGAATGCTCCTCGTATAACCTTTAAAAAAAGAAAGTCTATTGTGAAATTTGTTTATAAACTAATTGCCTGAACTACTAAGTACTCTTTATTTAAATTTCAACTATTCGTAGAAGTAGGTACATTTTTTATATATTTGTAGAAACTTTTAATTTCCTAATAAATATTCATAGCATGATAACCATTTTACATATCTGACTTCAAAAATGCTTGTTATTTTAAATAATTGGTTTCTGGACTCACAGTTATTAGGAAAAGATCATTATCGATTATATAAATTGATATAAAGTAGAGTTTTCATTCTTGAAACCGAGTAGTAGTTTCTAATGTTATAATAAAAACAGGTGAGCGGTCGTCGGACCGCCGACAGAAGCTTGCTTCTTATGCACAATAGAATGACCATTTTTCGAAAATTTTGACAATTTCTGACAATTTTGGACTATTTTTTCAAATTTTGACAATTATTGATCATATTTGACAATTTTTCAAAAATGTTGACTATTTTAGACCATTTTTCCAAATTTTAACAATTATTGACCATTTTGGACAATTTTTGACAGGATCTGACAATTATTGACCATTTTTAACCATTTTTCAAAATTTTGAAAATTTTTGACAAAATTTTACCATTTTTGACAGTTTTTTATAATTATTGCCCATTTTTTCAAAATTTTAACAATTTTTGACCATTTTTGACAATTTTTTAAATATTTTGACCATTTTAGACCATTTTTCCAAATTTTAAAAATTATTGACCTTTTTTGACCTTTTGTGACAGGTTCTGACAATAATTAAACCACCATTTTTAACAATTTTTCAAAAAAGAAGAGTTTTCATGTTGAAACCGAGTAGTAGTTTCTAATGTTATAATAAAAATAGGTGAGCGGTCGTCGGACCGCCGACAGAAGCTTGCTTCTTATGTACAATAGAATGACCATTTTTGACCATTTCTCGAAAATTTTGAAAATTTTGGACTATTTTTTCAAATTTTGACAATTATTGATCATTTTTGACAATTTTTCAAAAATTTTGATCATTTTAGACCATCTTTCCAAATTTTAACAATTATTGACCATTTTGCACAATTTTTGACAGGTTCTGATAATTATTGACCATTTTTGACAATTTTTCAAAAATTTTCACCATTTTCCAAAATTTTGACAATTTTTAACAATTATTTACCATTTTTGACAGGTTTTTATAATTATTGACCATTTTTTCAAAATTTTGACCATTTTTGACAATTTTTCGAAAATTTTGACCATTTTTCAAAATTTTTGACAATTATTAACCATTTTTTCAAAATTTTTGACAATTTTTGAATATTTTTTCTAATTTTAACAATTATTGACCAATTTTGACAATTATTGATCATTTTTGACAGTTTTTCAAATATTCTGACCATTTAAGACCATTTTTCCAAATTTTAAAAATTATTGACCAATTTTGACCTTAATTGGCAGGTTCTGACAATTATTGACCATTTTTGACAATTTTTCAAAAATTTTGACAATTATTGACCATTTTTTACAGTTTTTTATAATTATTGACCATTTTTTCAAAATTTCGACAATTTTTGACCATTTTTCAAAATTTTAACAATTATTGACCATTTTTGACAGTTTCTAACAATTATTGACCATTTTTGACAATTTTTCAAACATTTTGACCATTTTTCAAGAAATTTAACAATTTTCAATAATTAATGACTATTTTTGACAGTTTTTTATAATTATTGACCATTCATTCAAAATTTTAACAATTCTTGACCATTTACCAAAATATTTAACAATTTTTGACAATTTTTGACAATTTTTGACAATTTTTGACAATTTTCGACAGTTTTTGACAGCTTCTGACAATTATTGACCAATTCTGACAATCTTTTAAAAATTTTGACCATTTTTCAAAAATTTTGGT
Organism: Lochmaea crataegi; assembly: GCA_947563755.1. Taxonomy (NCBI): domain Eukaryota; kingdom Metazoa; phylum Arthropoda; class Insecta; order Coleoptera; family Chrysomelidae; genus Lochmaea; species Lochmaea crataegi. Next base: position 4,231,361 of record OX387426.1, on the reverse strand, counting down.
AATTTTTAACAATTATTGACCATTTTTGACAGTCTTTTATAATTATTGACCATTTTTTCAAAATTTTGACAATTTTTGACCATTTCTCAAAATTTTAACAATTATTGACCATTTTTGACAGTTTCTTACAATTATTGACCATTTTTGACCATTTTTCAAAAATTTTTACAATTTTCAATAATTATTGACCATTTTTGACAGTTTTTCATAATTATTAACCATTTTTTCAAAATTTTAACAATTCTTGACCATTTATCAAAATATTTAACAATTTTTGACAATTTTCGACCATTTTTGACAGTTTTTCACAGTTTTTGACAGCTTCTGACAATTATTGACCATTTGACAATCTTTCAAAAAATTTGACCATTTTTCAAAAATTTTGGTAATTATTAACAATTATTGACCATTTTTGACAGTCTTTTATAATTATTGACCATTTTTTCAAAATTTTGACAATTATTGACCGTTTTTGACAGTTTCTGACAATTATTGACCATTTTTGAACATTTTCAACAATTATTGACCATTTTTGACAGTTTTTTATAATTATTGACCATTTTTTCAAAATTTTAACAATTTTTAACCATTTTTGACAATTTTTCGAAAATTTTTGACCATTTTTGACAATTTTTCGAAAATTTTGACAATTTTTGACCATTTTTTCTAATTTTAACAATCATTGACCAATTTTGACAATCTTTCAAAAATTTTGACCATTTTCAAAAATTTTGACCATTTTTCAAAAATTTTGGTAATTTTTAACAATTATTGACCATTTTTGACAGTCTTTTATAATTATTGACCATTTTTTCAAAATTTTGACAATTCTTGACCATTTATCAAAATATTTATAATTTTTGACAATTTTTGACAATTTTCGACCATTTTTGACAGTTTTTCACAGTTTTCGACAGCTTCTGACAATTATTGACCGTTTTTGACAATATTTCAAAAATTTTGACCATTTTTCAAAAATTTTGGTAATTATTAACAATTATTGACCATTTTTGACAGTCTTTTATAATTATTGACCATTTTTTCAAAATTTTGAGAATTTTTGACCATTTTTCAAAATGTTAACGCAGCGTTGGTTATCTCTCTCTCTCTCTCTTTCTAATGAGTCATCGCGTGACGAACGCTTTTTCGTTTCACGTTTCCCAAAAGTCCTATGACGTGCAATAAGAAGCAAGCTTCAAAAAGGAAGAGGACTGGAAAATATCCGGGAAAAAAATGGACAGAGGCAAGAAAAAGGTGGAAGAAACATCGGCAATGAGTATATTTTTATTTTCTATTCTGCTTACCGTATATTCAGAGATACGTTCACGATCTGGGAGCGTTTTATGAAATAATGTTAATGCTTCTTGTTGAATCCGCATCCTATCGCCAGCACCATTAAAATTTCAATTCTAAAAAATTCTACCTGTATTGGGAATTTTTCATGAATTCAGTGTACATTGTTGAAAACATCATTTATCCTCAGTATTACATAATATTAATCAGAATGCCTTTTATATCAAACGAAAAAAAACTTTGATGAACTTTCTGATGAGTCATACATAATCCATCCGGTAAACACAAACAAAAGTAAGTTGATAAATTGGTGAACGTTTATTCTCGCATAAACCCCTGGAATTCCATCATTTCTCCCCCAAAAACTTACTTATAGAATATAGATTGTCTTGTCAAAACAGCACATCCTTACCGCAAAAAAAAATTCCGTAAACAAAAACAAATCTTAGGTATCCATCACGCTATATCGAATCAGATAAAAGCCAAAAGGGCTATCCTTAGACTATAATCGTAAATTTTATTGATTTGACTGGAATACAAGAAATTTCTCACATTTGATGATTTACACAGTCAAGAGAAAAAAAAGCAGGTAGCTGATTCGACTTGTGTGGTGGATACCTTTTCGAAATATTCAATAATATATGACAAAGCCAGTGGCGTTTCTCTATTTAGTATAGTCAATTATTCCCAAAAGATAAATAAATAGAATTTTATTCAATAAATATAAAAACTCACAGTATAGAAAATAGAAAACTAGTCTCTCTAGAAACTGAAATCGGAGAGCAGATCTATATTTCCGGACGGACTATAATTAAAATTTATTAGAAACTAAATAATTTCTTCCAGGTAGTAATGAGAATAAAAGAAACACAAGATAATGGGAAATTATTTAAGCTAGGTATATTTCTAAGAATAGGTATACACAGTTTTTATCTTTACGAACACTTTATTGTACAAAGCAGAAACAATAACTGTGTGACGTTACGCTACTGAAAATCTCAACACCCAATAATGTTCGATGCAATTGGCGTTTGTCAAAATTTTACCACCAATAGCAGCCGAGTAGGCAGGGCACTATTACTCTGTCTCTTTTAGTTGGTAATTTCTGGGACATCAAGTTAGCTGGCGAATACTGTAATATTTTTATTATTATTGTCGATGCCGATCTAGAGCAATTTTCTAGAGCACACTCCAATTTTTGTGTTTATTCAGTGAATCGATAACTGTACTGATTGCTCCGTCAAAAAATATGACGCAAAAAAAATCTGAACTCAACAAAAATGTATGACTGAGCCACAGCAACGAGTGGCCGGGTTTTAGCTAGTAAAAGATAAAACTAGTACAAAAAAGATTAAATAGATAAAGGAAAAAGGAAAACTTCAGAAGATGGTTTTTGTTTGTACTTCCTTACATTATTAATATGACTCCCTTCGTCGATTGTAGCCTACGCTTCTGGTTTTTGGTAGTAAAGTAAAAAATGTAACTAAGTTTACCTGACTTTTGGGCAAAATATTAACTGTTCACCATTGAATCGTCTTTCTATAAATATAAAATTGAATCCGTTGTATACAATGGAAAAATTAATATGGTTCATTATTTTTAATTTTACGGTAATATAAGATCGTGATGATAGAGCAGGTGAATTTAATTCCCCTAAAATAAGTTTTTTTTTTGTATAAGTCATTCATGTAATTTTTAGGGTATTAAAAATTGTTACGGTATTTATTTCCAAGGTGTAAGGTCTATACCTGTGCTTTAAAAACTATAATACGATGTCTAGCCTTAAAATACAAAAATAGTAATCACAATTTTCCTAGTGCCAAAATAGAGGTTCACATTACTACCAGTAACGAAAAAAATGCATATCTCAGAAATCCCATAATTTTTTATAAGGTTATTTTTGTGGAAACAAAAAATAAAAGGTTATGTCAAAAAGTGATCAATGAGAAAGTTGAAGATTCTTTTACGTCATTAATCAAAAAGTCCAAGACCCATGTCATCGTCTGATTCTTCGGGTTCAGATTCCTTTTTCTTTTCTTACTTGACAGGGGTGGCTGCTGCAGCAACTTCAGCTGAACCACTTCCTCCTACAATTGAACTAATGGTGGTAATAAGTTTTTTGATGTAAATACCTTCCAATGCTTTTGCGAAAAGACCTGACCAATAAGGCTCAACATCTACACCAGCCGCTTTCAAGATGGTCCAAAGTTTCTCACCAGTTATGGTAATATCGTCATCAGCTAAAATAAGGGCTGAGTAGACACATGAAATTTCAGTGTTGGAAGCCATTGTAGATTGAAGATTTGGTCAAAATGGTCAAAATTTTTGAAAAATTGTCAAAAATGGTCAATAATTGTCAGAATCTGTAAAAAATTGACAAGAACTGTCAAAAATTGTCAAAAATGTTCAAAAATTGTTAAATATTTTAAAAAATGGTCAAAAATAGTCAATAATTGTCAAAATTTTTGAAAGTTGTCAAATATGGTCAATAATTGTTAAAATTTTGAAAAATGGTCAAAAATTGTTAAAATTTTGAGAAAATGGTCAATAATTGGGTATAAAAACCTGTCAAAAATGGTCAATAATTGTTGAAAATTGTCAACATTTTTGACAATTATTGACCATTTTTCAAAAATGTTGACATTGTCAACATTTTTGAAAAATGGTCAATAATTGTCAAAAATGGTCAATAATTGTTAAAATTTTGAAAAATGGTCAAAAATTGAAAAAAATGGTCAATAATTATAAAAAACTGTCAAAAATGGTCAATAATTGTCAAAATTTTCGAAAAATTGTAAAAAATGGTCAATAATTGTCAGAATTTGTCAAAAACTGTCAAAAATGGCCAAAAATTGTTAAATATTTGAAAAAATGGTCAATAATTATAAAAACCTGTCAAAAATGGTCAAAAATTGTTGAAAAAAGTCAAAATTTTTGAAAATTTTTCAAAAATGGTCAATAATTGTCAGAACCTGTCAAAAATGGTCAAAGATAGTCAAAGATGGTCAAAAATTGTTGAATATTTTAAAAAAATGGTCAATAATTATAAAATAAGGTCAATAATTGTTAGAAATTGTCAAAAAATGGTCAATAATTGTCAGAATCTGTCAAAAATTGTCAAAAATTGTTAAATATTAAAAAAAAGGTCAATAATTATAGAAACCTGTCAAAAATGGTCAATAATTGTTGAAAATTGTCAAAATTTTTGAAAAATTGTCAAAAATGGTCAATAATTGTCAGAAACTGTCAAAAATGGTCCAGAATAGTCAAAATTTTGAAAAAATGGTCGATAATTATAAAAACCTGTCAATAATGGTCAATAATTGTTGAAAATTGTCAACATTTTTGAAAAATGGTCAATAATTGTCAAAAATGGTCAATAATTGTTAAAATTTTGGAAAAAGGTCAAAAATTGTCAAAAATTGAAAAAAATGGTCAATAATTATAAAAAACTGTTAAAAATGGTCAATAATTGTTAAAAATTGTCAAAATTTTTGAAAAATTGTCAAAAAATGGTGAATAATTGTCAGAATTTGTCAAAAATTGTCAAAAACTGTCAAAAATGGTCAAAAATTGTTAAATATTTGAAAAAATGGTCAATGATTATAAAAACCTGTCAAAAATGGTCAATAATTGTTGAAAAAAGTCAAAATTTTCAAAAATGGTCAATAATTGTCAGAACCTGTCAAAAATGGTCAAAGATAGTCAAAAATTGTTAAATATTTAAAAAAAATGGTCAATAATTATAAAAAACTGTCAATAATTGTTAGAAATTGTCAAAATTTTCGAAAAATTGTCAAAAAATGGTAAATAATAGTCAAAATCTGTCAAAAATTGTCAAAAATGGTCAATAATTATAAAAACCTGTCAAAAATGGTCAATAATTGTTGAAAATTGTCAAAATTTTTGAAAATTTTTCAAAAATGGTCAATAATTGTCAGAACCTGTCAAAAATGGTCAAAGATAGTCAAAGATGGTCAAAAATTGTTGAATATTTTAAAAAAATGGTCAATAATTATAAAAAAAGGTCAATAATTGTTAGAAATTGTCAAAAAATGGTCAATAATTGTCAGAATCTGTCAAAAATTGTCAAAAATTGTTAAATATTAAAAAAGGTCAATAATTATAGAAACCTGTCAAAAATGGTCAATAATTGTTGAAAATTGTCAAAATTTTTGAAAAATTGTCAAAAATGGTCAATAATTGTCAGAAACTGTCAAAAATGGTCCAGAATTGTCAAAATTTTGAAAAAATGGTCGATAATTATAAAAACCTGTCAATAATGGTCAATAATTGTTGAAAATTGTCAACATTTTTGAAAAATGGTCAATAATTGTCAAAAATGGTCAATAATTGTTAAAATTTTGGAAAATTGTCAAAAATTGAAAAAAATGGTCAATAATTATAAAAAACTGTTAAAAATGGTCAATAATTGTTAAAAATTGTCAAAATTTTTGAAAAATTGTCAAAAAATGGTGAATAATTGTCAGAATTTGTCAAAAATTGTCAAAAATTGTCAAAAACTGTCAAAAATGGTCAAAAATTGTTAAATATTTGAAAAAATGGTCAATGATTATAAAAACCTGTCAAAAATGGTCAATAATTGTTGAAAAAAGTCAAAATTTTCAAAAATGGTCAATAATTGTCAGAACCTGTCAAAAATGGTCAAAGATAGTCAAAAATTGTTAAATATTTAAAAAAAATGGTCAATAATTATAAAAAACTGTCAATAATTGTTAGAAATTGTCAAAATTTTCGAAAAATTGTCAAAAAATGGTAAATAATTGTCAAAATCTGTCAAAAATTGTCAATAATTATAAAAACCTGTCAAAAATGGTCAATAATTGTTGAAAATTGTCAAAATTTTTGAAAAATTGTCAAAAATGGGCAATAATTGTCAGAAACTGTCAAAAATGGTCCAGAATTGTCAAAATTTTGAAAAAATGGTCAGTAATTATAAAAACCTGTCAATAATGGTCAATAATTGTTGAAAATTGGTCAAAAATTGTCAAAAATGGTCAATAATTGTCAGAACCTGTCAAAAATGCTAAAAAATTGTCAAAAATGGTCAATAATTGTTAAAATTTGGAAAAATGGTCTAAATTTTTGAAAAATTGTCAAAAATTTTGAAAAGATGGTCAATAATAGTCAAAATTTTTGAAAAATGGTCAATATTTTCGAAAAATGGTCATTTTATTGTGCATAAGAAGCAAGCTTCTGTCGGCGGTCTGACGACCGCTCACAATTTTTTATTTGAATAGTTTTATGATCATTTCTATTGGAAATTTTTCTCTCCGATGTCAAATTTTGCCGGAATTCGAATAATACCTCCCCTTTTCACCTCTGCCCAATCCCCCTGCTATTGCATTTATTTATTTTTTTCATTATAATCCACTTGTTTCCAGTCCTGCTCGTAATATTTTTTTTATCCCAAAACGTTAATTTGATTACTCTACCTCTAATTACACTTACTTTTCTTCATGTTCTCCATGCTTTATTCCATTTAATTGGTGTTTTTTACCATTTTCTTTATCATTCAATTCAATATAACAATAAAACTACAATTGTTATGAAAAAATTCGATTTATTATTATAAATTAAGAGATATTTCACATATTTAACAGTCTTGACTTAAATATCAGTAAGATCAAAATTATATACAAAGTACTTAAAAATAATGACTATTAGGCGTTCAGTAATTTAAAGATAGAGTTAAACATATCGAAAAAATATGAGAAAAACCCATGGATTGTTCAGTCCTGTTCTCACATGCTCTTCAAAGACATTTCAATAAATATCTTTGGAGATTCAAAAATATTAGGATGATGTCAGATTGAGAATTAAAGGGCAAAGATAGAGATCAGTGTTCCCAAATAATGTGTCACAGAGATCATTAAAAAAACAAATAAATAATTTGCGAAACCTCAAGATTTTTTTTTAAATTATTATTTTATTGCCAAACTAAAGTTGACGTTGAATAAGAAAAAGCAGGACGTTTTTTTATGAAAATACAAGTTTCTTCGCTTGAAATGGCAGTTAAATTTGAACAGCTGCTTAAATAAAACCTTGACTTAATAGTTTCGTTCACACTTTAGATCCGACCACTCGACTTCCAGAATAAAATTAATGGCAATTTCTTTATACCGTCATAAAATAAAAATGATACAAAAGCTATTAGCCACGAAAGACAAATTAACATTTTTTTTTGTCGACTGAAATGAGTTGCAGAGTGACAAAGTTCATTAGTTGAAATTTTTGTTTCGATACGTTCACCTCTATCTTTATTATTAGTAAATTACAAATAAATATAATTTTCGTCAAAATATTTACAAAATATACACATCATAATTTTACTATTTTACATAGTAATTGGAATCTAGTTACATTCGAAAATGTTTATTTATAGAATATATAGAATAAGAAATTCACGCAATAGGTTAAGTGAAAACAGCCTTTTTAAATTCGGACCAGTCCAAAAATTGAGAACCAAAAATGAAAAATGAAATATTCAATAATAATAAATATACTGCATACTTTTTGAATCTTAATATTTATATTTTTTTTATTACAGTAAACATCTATATATATATATAAATTCCAAAAATATTCAAAAATAGTTTTATCGACAAATAAAAACATTATATACAGATTGCGAAAAATCTTATCTCGACATACGATTTACACAAGTACGACAAGGTTAATATGAACAACACTACTTGAAAGAGAGCATTGTTCGCACACGCACACCCATCTAGATGGGAGTGTGCAAACAATCCTTCTCTCTCTTTCAAGTAGTGTTGTTCATATTATCCTTGTCGTACTTGTGTAAATCGTATGTCGAGATAAGATTTTTCATAATCTGTATAATAAACAACTTTAAATCCTCAACAGACTGGCCTAATAATTGAAAAATTATCTAGCCCCCAACTTACACAAAATACGTTCTAGTTTGGGGCGGAGCATCAGGAATCGTGGAATAAACATGATGCGGAATTTCATTCCTCGCTGGCGGGTACTGACTGTACTGCGGAGGCCGCCCATCAATTGACACATAACTATGATTCAATTGTTCAGAACCATAATGTTGACTACTAGAACTAGACCCCGCTTCGTCTTCAGTACTACGAGCAGATTCTCCCGACACATACGTACTTTGAGTTGGGGTTGGAGTCAAAGCTACAGCGTGCACCCCAGGCATCGGCTGGTACTTACACCAGGAATCGTGCGCAGTAGGAGCTGGAGTGTAACGCGTCGGAGGCTTACACCTTATTTCTGGAGGTTTCTTATTTCTTCTTGCAATGGAACCGTGAATTACGTCAGGCATCGCGTACCTTAATTTTTCCCAGAATCGTCGTTCTCCCCATCTGGTAACAGTACAGGCTCTTAACAAAGCTCGCAGTTCAGGATCCATCGGCTCTAACGGATCCCCGCTCAAAATACAAATCAATTTTTGTCGATAAGTTGTTCGAAGTGCAGTTTGGAGCGCTGCACGAAATTCCGGACGAGACCATTCGTTGCAGATGAGTAGAGGAGATACTACGAATACAACTCTTTTGGAAGCGTCAGCGGCACCAATCATAGCATCAGCTAGATAGGAAGCGCCACCCATTAGATGGAGGTCTCTGTAACAAAAAAAATATCCATTAGAAATATATTTTAAGGAAAATGCTGCGATGAAAACAGTCGTGACTCAGTTCGCATGCAGTGTTATAGACTCATAACGTATTCAACATTTTTTGGACAGACCCAGATAACTTACTTAATATTTGTGTAGAGATTATATAACATGCGAACTTAGTTGAATGAATTTAGAGCAGGCGCCATGTATTCATAATAATTTTTCAAAGGATATTAGAGTGGAATTATGTAACAAAGAAACGAACTGAAAACAAAATGGAAACTTTAGGGAAATTAATCCAGAATCTATGATTTTAAACTGTATAGCTATAGAAATTGTATAGCAAATATTAGACCAGAGATTAGGAAGTTGGAGATGAAACAATTTAATTTGGAAAACTAAATGTTATTTAAATTTGTATAGTGTTTATTGATAGTTTTGTATGTATCTTCTAATCCCCCAGATGGATTTTAAGGGTATTTTCCCAGCAGAATGAATCAAATTATTCATGCTAAATTCCTTTCTTTTGTTCTAAAACAGGGACATCCTTTATACAATGAAAGTAATTTACTTTACGAGCTTTTCACACAAATTCTGCTTAGCTCGACATTTGAGACCGTTAGCCACATTTTAGTTTATCCGAGCCGAGCCAACTGAAGTGTGCAGTTGTGGTTAGCATTACACTTTAAACCTAATAGTTGTGCAAGAGGCTGACCTTTTTTGCACTAGAATTTTATATACGTCACGTGTTAGAAACAAAAACGTCTGAACTGTCGCTAAACCCAACCTTGCGATCTTTTAAAGAATAAAATCAAATTAAAAACGGTAAATCAAGAAGGAAAGTAAACAATGACAGCACAAAATGAAATCTGTCCTTTGTGGAAAATCTGTTGCTCCAAGTATAAATGTAATTATAATTTATTCTCTGTTTAAGGAGGAAAATGTGTTTTACATCACATAGAATATTTAGCAGATTTTACTGAATGTTATTATGTATACTTCGTTCCAAGATATTTCGTTTTGGCTAATGCCAACGTGATTGATTTAAGACCAAAACCCTCAGCAGGTACTTAGTAGGTAATCCGATAAAAATAGCACATTATCGTATCGTTCTTGTTTCTTCGAAAAGATAATGCCTAATAATATGATTATTTTACAACTGAAATATTTGTCTGGTAAAATAATATTTAGTTTTATCATCTAAATTTTACCGATTATGGATCTGTTACTGTTTACCGCACAAAGAGGGAATTATTATTAAATCCAGAAGCCGAATCAACGAAATATTGTGAAACGTTCTTTACAATTGTGTGTTATTCGATGTGATAACGTCTAATTGTGTGATCCAGGTAGTTTTTGTGTGCATTTGATTGTTTTTTTTGTGTTATCGACTCTTCTTGTGTGTTTTTCGATAGTTTTTTTTCAAGTTGTTGAGTGTTTATGTGGGTTATTGAATGTAATTACGTGTTTCTGCGTGAAATTGTGAGTTATTTCATGTTATTCAGTGTTTTGGTATGTGTTGTTAAATAAAAAATTGTTTAATTGTCTTTTTTGTCATGTATTTTTTAGTTTTTTTGTGTAAAATTGAATGTTTTTGTGTGTAATTGAATGAAATATTGTCTAATCGCACGATATCTGTTGTATTTTTATCATATTGATAGCTGAAGAACTCATTATAAATTCAAAAACGTGTCTGAAACACTTCAGGGTGATTCAAATAATTAAACAAAATTATAAGCGCTTCTTAACGTAAATAAGTGTTCAGTTAGCATCTGTCGCTGGATTCTTCCTGTATAGTGAACCGCAGGTAGCGAGGACAATACAACCCTAATACCATTACCATTCAAATATATTTAGAAGTGATAAATTTGCCGTGACAGTGTAGTGTAGTGTAGTTGGGTAAGAATAAGATCGTATTAGGTATTTTATTACAATATTTATTTCATTTATATAAGTAGCAGCGACTTCTATTTATACTAGAAAGTACTATTCTCGTAGTCTCCACCCACTAAATCAAGTGAGTTGTCATCCAATCAAGGCGCAAGATGCAATTGGGCGGAGCCTATGAGAGTACTATTTTCTAGTATAAGTAGTTAGTATGTGCGCGTAATTTTTATGTTTAGGTTTTAGGTTCCCACGTTTAAATATCCTACTTATTGTCCATATTTATACGCTTTTGAAGAATTGAGAAGCAATTGATTTATTTTATCCTGCCTAAATTCCAATGTCCGCCTATGGTTTATTGCGGTTTTAGGGTCACTTACCTGAAATCGTGCTATCAATATGATAAAAATATATTTCTAAGTATATTTGAGTGTTTTTCGATAATTCCTGTTTGTTTTTTAGTAAAATTAGAAGTTTTTAGATGTTGTTGAGTGTGTTTTTGATTAAATTATTTTCTAATTTCACTATTTCTGTTGTTTTTGTGTATATTTCAATGATTTTTTTTTGAAGCTTGCTTCTTATTGCACGACATAGGACTTTCGGGAAGGCTAGTGAACTCGTGAAATGTGTGATGTTACGAAAAAGCGTTCGTCACGCGATGACTCATTAGAAAGATAGAGAGAGACGCATTGAAATAACGCGCAATACTTTACCAACGCTGCGTTAACATTTTGAAAAATGGTCAAAAATTGTCAAAATTTTTAAAAAATGGTCAATAATTATAAAGGACTGTTAAAAATGGTCAACAATTGTTAAAAATTGTCAAAATTTTTGAAAAATTGTCAAAAATGTTCAATAATTATCAGAATCTGTCAAAAATGATCAAAAATTGTTAAATATTCTTAAAAATGGTAAAAAATATTCAATAATTGTCAAAATTTTTGAAAGCAATGATCAATTATTATAAGACACTGTCAAAAATGGTCAATAATTGTGAAAATTTTGAAAAATGGTCAAAAATTGTTAAAATTTTGAAAAAAATGGTCAATAATTATAAAAAACTGTCAAAAATGGTCAATAATTGTTGAAAATTGTCAATAATTTTTGAAAAATTGTCAAAAAATGGTCAATAAATGTCAGAATCGGTCAAAAATTGACAAAAACTGTCAAAATGGTTGAATATTTAAAAAAAATGGTCAAAAATTGTTGAATATTTAAAAAAAAGGTCAATAATTATGAAAACCTGTCAAAAATGGTCAATAATTGTTGAAATTTTGAAAAAAGGTCAAAAATTGTCAGAATTAAAAAAAAGTCAGTAATTATGAAAAATTGTCAAAAAATGCTCAATAATTGTCAGAATCTGTCAAAAATTGTAAAAATTTTTCAAAAATGGTCAATAAATATAAAAACCTGTCAAAAATGGTCAAAAATTGTTAAAAATTGTCAAAAATTGTTGAATTTAAAAAAAATTGTTGAATTTAAAAAAAATGGTCAAAAAATATAAAAACCTGTCAAAAATGGTCAATAATTGTTGAAAATTGTCAAAATTTTTTAAGAATGGTCAAAATCAATTGTCAGAATCTGTCAAAAATTGTCAAAAACTGTCAAAAATTGTTAAATATTTAAAAAAATGGTCAAAAATAGTCAATAATTGTCAAAATTTTTGAAAGTTCTCAAAAATGGTCCATAATTATCAGAAACTGTCAAAAATGGTCAAAAATTGTTGGAATTTTGAAAAAATGGTCAAAAATTGTTAAAATTTTGAAAAAACGGTCAAAAATTGTGAAAATTTTGAAAAAATGGTCAATAATTGTGAAAACCTGTCAAAAATGGTCAATAATTGTTGAAAACTGTCAAAACTTGTCAAAATTTTTGGATAAATGGTCAATAATTATAAAAAACTGTCAAAAATGGTCAATAATTGTTGGAATCTGTCAAATATACTCAAAAATTGTCAAAAATGGTCAAAAATTTTGAAAAGTTGTCAAAAATGATCAATAATTGTCAAAACTGTCAAAATTGGTCAATAATTGTCAAAAATGGTCAATATTTGTTAAAATTTGAAAAAATGGTCAAAAGTTGACAAATTTTTTTTAAAAAATGGTCAATAATTGTCAAAAATTGTCAAAATTTTTGAAAATTGGTTCTGGAAAAAGGCACCTATAAGAGATCTTTTTATTCAAAAATCACATTAGCGATTAAAACGCAATCATTTTGCTGGATACGTCAAATGTCATACTGATATTTAAGATGGCTGTTGCTGAAAATGTATCAATTTGAAAAGTTGGTCTTTTATTTGTTGATAAAGTGAGTGTGTTAAGAAGACTGTATTCAACTTCTTACAAAATTTAACCAGTAGTAACTATGAAAGTAATTCTAATTAAATATTAATTGAAGCATATCTAAGAGATAAAGATAATTGCAAATTAATTATCCAGCAGACAGTTTTCGTTCTAGTACCTTTTAAGATGGAATATGAAAGTAAATTTCAGTGAGCGAATTGATAATTCAGAACTTTAGTCATAGAGAGGTCCTTGAAATATTTTGGCTAATTATCAAACAAATAAGATAATTGAATATTAAATTCCACAACAGAAATATAACATACATTATTCGATCGGTTTCACAAATTACTATAATTTATACTCCTGATGATGAAAATGAATGGAACATTACTCAGTAAAAGGACGTCGATATGGGAAGCAATGGGGATAATTGACCCCTCCCATAAATCCCAATAAATATTATTTTTAAAGTAAATTAAATAATTAACAATATGATTGATTTATTTGAATGTCTCGATGTGTCCAGTCTTATTTCTAGTTGTTGGAACGTGGCATAGTGGCCTTAATTCTGCTACATATTCACAGGGACAGATTTAAATCTAGATGCTGTACTAGAAAGATTTGCCAAAATTAAAAATAAATATATTTTTATATTGTTTTTTTTTGTTAGTACTTGCCAAAAAACATTAATATTCTTTTTTTATTGTTGTTTTATTTGTGACTCGTTCGTTTCAAGAAGTTTAATTTTGTGTATAATTCTAATATACAGGGTGCTTCTAAATTAATGCAAAAAAATTCAGGAGGTATAAAATTTTGACAGAACTTTCATATGACAAAATTTACCACAAAAATTGTGTTTTTATTTTTTATTGGTTCTAGGATAATGGTTTTCAACAAATAATTTTATATCCCTAAGCTACCCAATGCACAGTAGAAAGTGTTTTCCAAAAACATATCGTAAAAATCTTTATATGAATAATTAGTGTTGCCGCCGAGACGAGAGATTCTCGTCTCTCGTCTCGTCTCGCCCTCTCTCGACGAGACGAGAGAGATATTTTCTCTCGAATAAAGCTCCGAGACGAGACGAGAGAAGTACCCTCTCTCGTCGAGAAATTCTCGTCTCTCTCGATCTCTCTCGAGCAAAAAATTTTACTTTTTTGGGATTCTTAAAATCTTCTTAAATTGCTCTTTTCAAAAATATATATATAATGTGTATATTTGGACCAGCGGTTTTCGAGTTATTGATTATAAAATATTTTTTAAATTCGCTGATTATTCGACAGACATACAGTGTTGAAATTAGCACAATAAAAATGTTTGTTGTTTGTGTAAGGCCCGAAAAAATGTTATATAAACTTTTTTGCTGCATCTCGTGAAATAAAGTCTGTCAAGGGGTGGCAAATTATAAGGAAAACCCCTGTACGATACAAATTATACACTATCAGGAAATTTTTTGAAATATTCTCAGTAGGTACGCTTATGGTTTTTAAATATTATTTTAATTTTTGCTTTAGATAGAATTGAGTTGAGGTACTGACTACTGAATTCAGATTCCAAAACTCATCAATAAAATGTGCTGTTATTATCTACCTTTCTCATATTTGATATACAGGGTGGCCCATTAGCGCGACAAAGGTACCCGGTACCATTAAAGGTGGCGGAAAACTTTTGACGAAGCTTATTGAGGGTTAAGAGGTTCCTCTTATAAAATTAATTTTGTCTAACGCATTCAGGTTAGATTCTGTCATATTTGACATATATTGCACACAATTTATGTCAAATATGATCAAACCTAGCCTAAACGCGTTAAAACTTTGCTGGGTTTTCACTATATTTGGATTAAATCACGAGAGAAACGAGAGACGAGACGAGAGAAGGGCGTCTCTCGTCTCGTCTCGCCCTCTATCGACGAGACGAGAGATCCATTTTCTCTCGTCTGACGAGACGAGACGAGAAAAGGCCTTCTCTCGTCTCGTCTCGTCTCGCGGCAACACTATGAATAATTGAAAGGTTATTTATGCTTATTTTGGCTTAAAGCACATTTCAAGAAACCCTTCACTAATACGTATATAATAAACCTCAAACAGAGTAAACAATAAATATTTGTCGACTAATAAATATTGATTACTTTCCAAAACCGTTTTATAAATAATAAAATCTTATCAATTATAAATAATTACCTGTAATGTAGACACAACGTATGTCCAAGCTGTTCCAGTTCAGGAGCGATAACTCTGGACGCCAAATCTTCATCTTTATGACTGTAAACCATATAACAATCATAGAGTCTGTCTCTATCTTCATCGCCATCGTGTTCACCGTTAACGTCTTGAAAAATTCTCACACCGTATTTAGAATGCGCCCACAATTTAACTTCTTGCCGAAAAACGAACATTATAGCTACCAATAAACACACAATGATCACCGCCACCAGAGTAGCCGCTAAAAGTGGCACGTAACTACCGCCTCCGAATAACTGGTGACTTTTTATAACGTCCCGTTGAATTACCGAAGTCGCGATGGCATTGTCCATATCCTCGCAACGGAGAATAACATCGGCGACAGTCTCGGAATTGTCTAAATCGGCACAATACATTTTAGCAGGATTTCCACCTGTCTCCCGAATCCAGGCTACGAGACGATTCAGGGAAATACAATCGCAAGACCACTTGTTGCCGTCGAGGGTTACACGAGGATGCGAAACGGTTTCAACGTCAGTCCACGGGACGAAATCCACGATTTTATTCTCGTCTAACTTCAACACTTCCAAATTATGCATGTTTTTAAACGTATTATTATTAACGTAACTTATTTCGTTGTGGTCCAAGTAAAGTTCGTTTATATTTTCTAATTGATCGAATTCAAAGCCGCGTAATTCCTCTAGTTTATTATTTTCCATGTGTAGAATTTTCAAAGAATTGGCTCCGTTAAATGTTCGATTGTGTAAAGCTTTCACGTTACTATTATTTAAAAACAAAACTTCGAGTTTTTTCTTTCCGATGAAAACGTGACTGCCTAGCTCTCCCAAGTCATTACCGTCCAAGTAAATCTCAGTAGCGTCCATGGGAATTTTTTCCGGAACGTCGTTATAGTCGGCGTTGCTGCAATCCACGACGTTGGAGCTCCACGTGTGATCGTGATAACACGTGCAACGATCCGGACAGGTCATTTCGCAATCGCAAGCATCGAAATCGCAACAGTGACATACCGGAAAACAATGGGCTTCGTAAGGGCATAGAAAATTCGAAGGTTTTAGAGATAGTAGAGGTTGAGGGGGCGCGCCTCTGGAATGGGCCAGCTCGCACGTTACCGCATCCAAATCGAGTACTTGAGGGTACTGTCTTAAATTACTTAAATGATTGATTCTTAGAAGCCATTCCATCTTACAATCGCAATAAAAAGGGTTGTCTCCAATATAAAACTGCGGTAAATCTTTGTCGTTTGTTACCGGACTTAAACTTAGCGCTGCCAAATCGAGAAACTTTATTTCGTTTCCGTACAAAACGACTTTTTCTAAACCTTTTTTATTATTGAACGTGTTAGCGTGTACTTTAACGATTTTGTTGTTGTTCAAAAACAAAGTTTCTACACTGTCAGGCACTGAGTTTTCCTTTATTTCCGTTATTAAGTTATAGCTAGCGTCCAACATTTTGATTTTTAAATTGTTTCTAACATCGTAGTAATTCGCTAATTCCGGTACTTGGTTATCGTGCATATCTAACCATTCAAGACTAACGGGTAGATGACTGAAATCGAACCAAAGTAATTTATTCGAAGAAACGTTTAACCAAACAAGAGTTTTTAAATTCGTAAAAACACCGCTGATATCAGTTAGTTCGTTTGCGTCTAAACGAATAGCTTTTAACGTTGGATTACTGGAAAAAGCACTTTGTTCGACGAATCTAATTTTATTCGAAGCCAAATTCAACACTTGCAAAGACGGTAAAGTAGAAAAAGCATCTCTCGAAATATTAACAATGTGGTTGTCAACTAACCTTAAACCGTACAGCATTTCTAGACCTTCGAAAGAATCGTTAGTTACGGATTTGATATGGTTCTTACCCAAATCTAAGGTTCTTAAGAATCGAAGTTGTCCGATACCAGGCGGCACTGTGCCTAAAATATTTCCATTTAGAATTAAATCTTGTAAATTCGTCACGTTTTCGAATGCTTTGGGGTGGATATATTCTATTTCGTTGGAATCTAACAAGAGTTGATTTAAAGCGTACATCCCAGAAAAGTGGTAGCTTTCGATACCTACAAGATTATTGTGCGTCAATATTAAAGCGTGTAAGTTTTTTAATTCCACAAAAACACCTTCGGCTATCGTACTTATTTTATTATATTCTAAATTTAATATTTGCAGTGTATATAAATCTTTGAATAGCATCGAATCGATTTTAGTTAGTTGGTTGTTGGCTAAATTAAGTACGACTAATCTTACTAATCCCGAAAAAGTATCTCTCTTCACCCAATGACTTGTCAACTCGTTATACGATAAATCCAAGACTTGAAGTTGGTCCAATCCTTCCAAAAGTCCCGGAGCTAGAACACTAAGGGAGTTGTTGTGTAGATAAAGATGTCTGAGCTCTCTAGAGCTTTGAAATAGTTCAGGCGGTAAAGCAACTAGACAGTTACTTGATAAATTTAAGGAGTTTAGTGAAGTTAAGCCGACAAAAGCACGATCTCCTAAAGTTGATATTGCATTATTTTCAAGATGAAGTTCTTCCAATGATCTCAGCGCTGAAAATCCGTTATCTAACAAGGATATTATGTCGTTATGGGATAAATCTAAAACTTCCAAATTACTAGCACAAGCCCTACCAGGAGCTAAAGGTCCACTGCCCCAATCGGAAAACCCTAAAGCTGAAGCGTTCTGAAGTTTATTTCTTGTTAGATTTAAGTGGTTTAAATTGAACAAAGGACAAAATAATTCAGGAGGTGAGCTCCAAATATTGTTATCGGCTAAATCTAAACTTCTTACGTCCGCTAACCCCCTGAAGCTTTCGGGATGCAGTTCTAGATTCATAGCTGACCATTCGGAATTGTGAGATCTTAAAGATAATTTTTTCAAGTGTCTAAGTTGGGAAAAAGCACCGGCTGGAATGTTACGTATTTTGCAATTTTCGATCCTCAGATCTCTCAAATGTTTTAAAGACGATAAAAAACTACCTTGTCGAGCTGTTTCCAATGAACTTTCGAAAAATAAAACATCGTTGCATTCCAACATCAACACTGATACTCGATCTGAATCCGTCTGAGTTAAATTCCTAATTACGAGCTCGACACTATTTATAGTCCTAATTTGACAGTAGAGCACCGGTTCTTCTCCACTTACATTGACATCAATCAGTTGCATCTGCCATTCGCAACCTCTTGGAGGAATGTCCACGTTGTTAAAACTTTTTCCTAGCACTGTCACTAAAAAACCACTAAATATTATTAACCGAAACATCGTAACGAAATCTACGATTATCATATTATAAAGTCTTTTTGTTATTGAATAATCATCACAGACGTTTACTATCGCGCGTGAGGTTATCGAGCTACGAACGACACCTCTTTGCCATTCAACGGTCTCTGGTGAACTGACGTTCAGATGTTTTAAGAACTGTTGCGTACGATCTGAGTTTAGGAAATCTCAACTCCACCTACTTCTACCCCTACTCTGGATTCCCGCTGTTATGCCGCGTTCTGAATGGATAAAGTCACGTGGCGTTTACTAAAATTTACAATGTGCAAATTGGCAATAGTCCCACCTTATAATTATTTTTAATTGGCACTTCGGTACTGTATGTTTTCAACGTAAGAAACAATATTTTTGTTTATTTATTTTACTGACGGAAATTACAAATTTTCAATTGCATTAATTATTTTATGGTTGATTAATTTTGTCGTTAATGATTTTACAAATGTTTTACTGATTTACTAGATTTAGATTGCGCATTTAAACAAATTAATTAATTTATTATTTGTTGTGGAACTTATTCTGAGTCGACAAATCCAGTGGCGGATTTACCACCAGGCTGAGTATATGCTGGAGCCTAGGGCGGCAGATTTTAGGGGCGGCAAATTTGGAACCAACATTTGTATGTCTCACAAAAATAAATGAAAAATCATATTTATATACCTAAATGTTGTTAGGTCCACACAAACAATTCAATATGTACGGAAGCATGGGCACGCACTAGTGATGAGCAAAATCTGTCTTGATCTTGCAGTCTTGGTCTTGGTCTTGCGATTTTGCAAGACCAAGACCAAGATCATACATAGGTACAACATTAACAAGAACAACACCAAGACCAAAACCAAAACCAAAACCAAAACCAAAACCAAAACCAAAACCAAAACCAAAACCAAAACCAAAACCAAAACCAAAACCAAAACCAAAACCAAAACCAAAACCAAAACCAAAACCAAAACCAAAACCAAAACCAAAACCAAAACCAAAACCAAAACCAAAACCAAAACCAAAACCAAAACCAAAACCAAAACCAAAACCAAAACCAAAACCAAAACCAAAACCAAAACCAAAACCAAAACCAAAACCAAAACCAAAACCAAAACCAAAACCAAAACCAAAACCAAAACCAAAACCAAAACCAAAACCAAAACCAAAACCAAAACCAAAACCAAAACCAAAACCAAAACCAAAACCAAAACCAAAACCAAAACCAAAACCAAAACCAAAACCAAAACCAAAACCAAAACCAAAACCAAAACCAAAACCAAAACCAAAACCAAAACCAAAACCAAAACCAAAACCAAAACCAAAACCAAAACCAAAACCAAAACCAAAACCAAAACCAAAACCAAAACCAAAACCAAGACAAAGAATGCAAGGCCAAGTCTGAACTGAAAATTACAACTTTCGTTTTAAATAGGATATATGAGAATATTTTTCTTAACTTGAATATAATATATTTTCGTCGAAATAAAACATTTTGTGTGGTTAAGATTTCTAGATATGAATTGTTGATCATTTATGATTTATACATATCAAAAGACTCGAAAATGTTCCAAAACGACATAAATAGTAAGTAACAAGTTAAGCAAGACCAAGACCAAGACTAAGTACGCAAGACCAAGATTACAAGCATTTGAGCAAGTCCAAGACCGAGACCAAGTCTGAATACGCAAGACCAAGACCAAGACTACAAGTATTTTAGCAAGACCATAAGACGGGACAAGCAAGACCGAGACCGTTACCTACCAAGATTGTCTTGGTTTTGGTCTTGGTTCTTGCTTTGCTCATCACTAGGCACGGATGACTTCATAAATATGTCTTTGCTATACTCCCATGCTTTATTTCCATCATTATAAATGCAGGAACTGTACTCGTTTCCATTACGACATTTACCAATTTTGATAAACCGGAATCTGGACCATTGAAAAGATCTTCGTTCCTGCGGAAACAGAATTTGCTAAATTGTACTAAGCAGTTCGCATAGCTATGTTCAACAGCAACTGCAGCTGAGAAAAGCTTTCTTTGCTGGAAACGGATGAGAAATTGTCTAAGATCTTCCTTAAGCCAAGAAAACCAATACGTCTTGGCTTTGTTGTACAAAATGGTATTGTGAAACTTTCATACCTGCTGTGATGGAATGTGATCGACATTATCAGCCGGATTCTTACTAGATAATCAAATATATTGCTTTTAAACTTTAAATAAGGTCGGTAGGGGCGACAAAATTTGAATAGCCTACTCGCCGCCACTGGACAAATCTTGTTGGAGAATTAGGGAAAATACTCTTTGAAAGATTAATATTTTTTCTAATTCTAATAATTAAAATTTGGGTTTCATCGAGACGAGAAATAAATAAAATCTCGTCTCGTTTTTCTTGAAGGCAATTTCTCTATTCGAGATTCTCGAGAACAGCATTATCGGATTCATTTAACAAGGCGAAAAATACTCTACTTTACCTATGGTCGTCTTAGGAATTAATATGCTTAACCTAGGCTTTTGAGCTGGACAAATGCCCAAATAGGAATATTACCGAAAAACATGTTATAGGAGCTCTTCAAGCAGCAAGGGATAAAATAGTTAAACACTATTCAAAAACCAATTGGTTAGGTATATTGTGTTGCATTAATATTGGATCCACGACATAAATTTTTTTTTTCGGGTCGAGATGGGACATGTTCGAATGGGTCCAGGACCCAAACAGTGTTGGGATGTCTACCAACCAAACCCACCTCATACTTGCCGTTACCCCCGTCTCGGAATCACTACCCTAGCATACTTCGAGACGGCGGTCCCTCGCACATAGGGCTTCACACGAGAGCGAGATTTTTCTCGATTCGTCTCGTTCTCGTCTTGTGAAAGCGAGACAAGACGAGACGAGACTAGGGGTTCACACGAGAGCGAGATTTTTCTTGTCTCGTCTCGTTCTCGTCTTCTTATCGACCAAATAGATATCAATCAATCAATGTTCAATAATTTTGTTAATATTCCTTGAATTCCGTATTTAGGAATTTTTTGTACTTATTTTATTTCCATATAAACATTTTGTAATACTTTGTCAATATTCTTAAAATTCCGTATTTATGCACACTGTAGTATTTATGCACACTGTATAAATGAAAAAACTTTCATTATACCTTCGTGTAATTTAAGAGAAAAAATTGAGAGTGTAAAATTAAAAAAAAATATGTCCTATATGAAAAATAATTTTGTATAATAGCGTTATAAATATAGTTTTAAAATATTATTTATGGGATTTATTATCAATATTTAGAATTAAGCGAGACGAGACGAGACAACCGGTAACGAGACGAGACCGAGACTTGAACGAGACGAGACCGAGACTTGAACGAGACGAGACAACTGGTAACGAGACGAGACCAAGACTTGAACGAGACTCAATTTCTTCGGAATTGACGAGAACGAGACGAGAATTTTTATACTATCGTTTCGTGTGAAGCTCTAGAATTTGATGATGAAACACCTACTCACATACTTTGCTTCTGCGAGGACTTACAAGAACTTTGACGTAAGCACTTTGGGGAGGAATTAAAATAACCATTACAACTACTGAAAATCTCTCCAGTCATACTAGTGGCCTTTATAGAAGACACGAAGCTTCTGGAATGGAAGTGGATAACATGGGAAATGTTATAAAGATTTAGTCCAAGTGCATGGGCTGTATACAAGCTTCTTCAGGGCCTGCAAAAGACTGTTTTCAATATATCTATATATTAATTTTCTTATGCCTATCATTATTTTTTTGTTGATTTGTTTATTTTTGTGTTCAAAGTTAATTTTTGTGTTTAATATTTTGAGGGTCTTTTTTCTTTAAGAATATAAAAATATTTATTTTTTACCTTTGTTATTTGCTTTATTTCTATAGATTTTTTTTGCTTCCTTAATTTTCTTATGTTTAAAATTAATGAAACCCGTTTCCGAACATATTTTTTTATTTTCTCTTTTCAAGAGTCTCGACTCGATCTTGCCTCGAAAATCGAGAACAGACGAGACGAGAACAGACGAGAAATCTCGGATTTCGTGAGTCTCGTGAAACACTAATTAAAATTAATCTCTTGACGATGGGGATTTATTATAAATGAAAATGGGTTCGAAATGTACACCTACTTATTTCGAAAATAATATTGTCCAAGGTTTGTATAGCTGAAAAATTATTTCACAGAATTATAAAGAAAAACTTAGGCCATATTATTTTCGAAATAAGTAGGTGTTTTTTCTTGATCGTATATTTCAATGCCGCTGTACTGGCAATGATAATACTCTCTTTTGGGCATTTTTGCTTTTATAATTTTCCATATTCGGTACTTCATGAGTATCCCTTGAATATTGATATTTTTAGACTTTGTCCAATCTAGTTATTTTGTTTTGCCAATTCCGATTAAATTGAGTCTCGTTCAAGTCTCGGTCTCGTCTCGTTACCGGTTGTCTCGTCTCGTCTCGCTTAATTCTAAATATTGATAATAAAATCCATAGATAATTTTTTTAAACTATATTTATAACGCTATTATATAAAAATATTTTTACATATATGTACAGGGTTTCTCATTATATTTTGACCCCCACTTATTTTCATTAATTTCGGGAATACAAAAAAAAGTTTCAAATAAAAGTTGTATTATTTTATCTGTACCGACCAAAAATGTATCAACAGACTGAATTTTGTATACAGGGAGTGCCCAATAAAATGCATCTTCAATATTTAAAATGGGACATCCTGTATTTTTTTATAGTTTTGAGTTGCCCTGCATTTCCTGATTACAAATATATATACTACTACTAATAAATTCACATATAGTTAAAAAACAACTTGTACATTTAGTCGACCCCCCCCCCCCGACAAATTTTAATACTGGGCCTATTTATAGTAAGCTACGCCACTGAGGCAAACACAGGTTTTTAGTTTCATTATTTGTTTTTTATTATCTATTGCTGAATATAAAATAAAATTAATTTAAACTTTTCAGTATTAATTTGCATTTTAAAAGGTGTCTTCTCTAGATAATATCGAACCGATAATAATATTGAGCTGATATATAAGCAGACATTATTTATTGATCTATGTCAAAGGTCGAGAAAAGAATTAGTTATATTCCAGTATATTTGTGTAGAATTGTTGTTAAATAATAATTTTTTTGATCATGTCTCACTCGAAGAATACTAAGTAAGTATCTAATTAAAATTAAAAACTTGCTGGACAAAAAAAAAGTTAAGATGTTACAGTATTTTTAATTAGAATTGTTCTTTTTTGAAGCTATTTCTGCTATTTTAAAATTCCTGAATTCTTCTGTTTCTAATTAAAATCATGCATTTGCTAGTAAAACCCCCAATTCTTAATTCTGATTTTATTAAAAACTGTCAAAATCTTCTTTTTTAGCTTTAGCTTTAGTTGAAATGTTCAACATAAAATTACCCATTTAAATCCCAACAAACTCATGATTTTGAAAATTAAATTTTGTTTTATCCCGATAATTATGATCATTCCTTAGATTTTTATTCATGAATTGTTTTAAATTCAAACTATTGAGACGTCTGGAAATGAAGGAAAATCAAGAAAACGTTACATGCATACAGGGTGTGGCGATATTCCGATATTAGACAGACAACGCTCTAGAAAGCTCTCATTAATTGATAAATTTTGACACAGGAAAATTCAAAAGTTATAATTTACCGAGATGCAGGGTGATGGAAGTTTGAAATTGATAATAAAAATTTGTCATTAAAAAAATGGTTTTAATATGTATTTTCCAAATTTTCTAACCAAAGAGCACTCTTTAATTTTGATACTAGGTGATGTTCTTTTGTAATTTTCCTTTAATCTCTACACACTGCAGAACGAATTTGAAGTTTGGAATAACAGAACTAATTCAACAACTCTTTACTCTTGTCAGTGTCTTCGTGGACCACTTGGGGTGCTTTAATTAATAATTAATATTTTACTTAAATAAAGAATTTAAAAATTTTTTTCAAGTGTTCTATTCTACTTTTGTCGTGATTAACTTGTTTGTGTTTGTTTTGTTGGTAATAAATTTATACATCACTGCGACCTTAACGTTTTATAGATTTATTAGTGTGAAGAATTACTAAATATATAATTATTTGCATGCGGCGTCTTTTATAATAACAGGTACACTTAATTTTACGCAAATAAGGGGATAGTACTTCTCCGAAATTTTCTTAAACTTAGAAAATTGTTGTTTTAAATCAGTAAATCACTCTTTTGTGTTATTTATTCAATCCTTTCTCAAAAATGAGAAGACAACTATTCAGTTGTATACCGACCCAACCAAAAAGCCGGAATAAGAGATACATTAAATAAAATCTTAAATAAAGACACGTGAGTAGCATTGCATAATGGATTAAGAATATAATGGTAGTAGCATTCATTGATATCCTCGAATTCTAATAATTAAACTCAATGCAACTTTTCATCTTTTACTCCTAATGTAAAAAGTCTTATACTTCACGTTGCAATGTGAAACTTCCACTAAATACTACTTAAATTAATTCAAATAAAAGACTGAGGCGCCATCTATTGGTGCATAGATTGACATTACAAACATTAAATTCAAACAATTTCATTCAAAATAAATCACTACTAGGTATGATAGCGGAGTTCAGCTATTGCCCGCTAGATGGAAGACCAAGTAACTTCTAAAAAGAATAAAATTTAACTTAACAATATAGATCTTGATTACGTAGTGCGTAAGGGTTGCTTAATTTTGTTCTATATTTAAGATCCAGCTTTTTATTGGTATCATGTAAACAATAAGAGAGAGTGGATAGTTGTAATTAGAGCAAATTTGATACTGGAGATTCCAAAACGTATTTGAATTCCACTTATGAATGGGCGAATATGTTTATATTAGAACTATCACCTTTCTCTTACTCGCTGTATGTGAAAGCTTAAATTTATAACTAAATTTTAATTAATTTGACTTACATTACCATCTAGCCGTTACTTATGTTACTTTTAGTTGGTGAAGGTATCTATATTCAGTAGACTATAAAATATTTAATTACAGAAATTTTTAAAACGTTCGTGCAGTTCAGCTATTGCCCAATAGATGTCGACGTAAGTAGCCACGGTAAAAATAAAAATTTAATTTTTGTGGAGACTGATTTTAGATTTGAAAAAATGGAACGTGGAACTGAACATTTAACTACGACAGGTTCATCTGCGTTCAATTTAGAAGAATTTGTTCAATACAGTCTTTTAAATCTCTATAATACAAATTACGACTATTTTCTATTTATTATTGTTCACATTCCACCAATACAATCCCGTTAAAAATCTTTATACCCTGTATGGCACAGCTTAAATAATTTATAACAAAATTTTAATTAATTTGATACATCGCCATCTAGCCGTCATCGATGTTACTTTTGATTTACAGAAATTTTCAATTTCTCTACACTAATTACAGTACATTTCAGCTATTGCCCGATAGATGTCAAGGTAAGTAGCCACTAAGAAAAATTTTAATATTTGTGGAGACTCATTTCAGGTTTATTATTTTAATATTAATTTATCCACTTCATAAATTTATATCCTATGGGGTGAAACTAGAATATTTTGGTGCTAAATTAATAAACTATTTTATAACCAAGTAGTGAGAAGCTGTATTTATGTCCATTATTGTTTATTTTTATTACTTTTAATGAGTGAACCTCAAGAAGTAAATTTTAATTAATTGGATTGCGATTTTTTTTTATGAAATAATTGCTACTATTTCCGTCTCTAAGTTACCCTCATTAACTGTAGAAAAATTCTAAAAATATTCAAACTGAGAGTTAAAAGAAATCTTCGCTTCAGTGATATGAACTGCTTGATTTCTATTAAAGGAAATATTAAATTAAATATTTTAATATTTCTCGTTACTACTATAAATTTATTAAATACCCTAATAAATTTCAAACAGTCCCAAGTAATTTTTTCTCGGCTATAGATTTCAAAGCTGAGATGAAGGAGAACAATTTCGAAATGGTTTTGAATTTACGTCACGTTCACCGTTTGGCGTTCCGATTGCAGAAAATACATTTTAAAGTGGTGGTAAATTTACCTTCAAAAATACTGCTTTGTGTTTCGCCGGCAAACTCACGTTGTACTGCCTTTGTTGCGGCTAGGAAAGAGGCTATACTGTCGGAATGAATGAACATTTTCTGACAGTGAAAAGGGCATATTAGTGTAAACACGACGTGAATGTAAATGGCATTTTTCCTTTTTAAGGATTTTCCAAGAGATTTCTTTTTAGAGTTGAGTTTAATTCTCGTCTCTATTGTTATTCGGGTGATTATGTTTTATGTTTAAGGCTAATTAGAAGGGTTTTCAGTTATAAAAGTGACAGTGACATGCTAATCTTTGAATATAACACAAATATAGGGGATTAACAGAGAAATCGGAGAGAAATTTGAAGAAAGAGTAAAAGTTAAAGCTATGAAGAAGAATTGTGCGTTAATAAAGTGCCAAAAAGGGGGAAACTTAAAGGAAAACAAAAGCACAATGCTAGAGGAAGAGAAAGCCACATGCGTTTACTCTCATGTATTAAAACAATTTCAATTAATTAAAACTTCCTGAAATCCAATAACCCAACCGAACCAATAAATATCTACAGGAAACTCCATTCAGTTAAACTCCTGCAAATATCCACTAATTTCTAAAACGACAGTTCGACACATAGTGCAAATGTGAAACCATTAACACTAACACAATTTTATTAACCATCAAGGAGTATCGAGAAACTACTCCTCGAATATTCCTATGTATAACAGCCGCAAATCAATCTGCACCGACATTTGTGCCTCATGTGAACCGTGCTGATTTACACACGATTCAACAATGTTCCCTATTTTCATTAATTTACCTTTGCGAATAATTATAGCTTAACCTAATAATTATTCAGCTATGTTTTTCAAATACATATCTACACATCGCAATGTTTAATATTTTGGTTATAGAAATTATAAGAATAATCATCAAATGTATAAAAATGCTACAAACTACAATTTTGCACGATAAAGTGAACATTTTTTTAGAAGCATTCAGTGATTATTAGTATAAGTTAAACTGACATAAGATCTGTCACTGTCATGCTGTAGTAAGTGAGTTTGAGTTCTTCTATTTTCCTGTTTTGACATTTTATCAGTTGGTTAGAGTAAAGTACGTCCCAGAAATCTAAGAAGGTCATAAATCTCCAAGCACTTGAGTTATCAGCAGGTGGTCGATTCTACGCAGAGCTGTACCTGCCCAAACTATTAAATTTTGTTTAATAGGTAGGTATAATTATAGAAACATTGGAAATAATGTTTCTACATTTACGCTTATCTGTTTTATAATCGACTTCTGATTGATAATAGATTTCTGCATACTTTTATACTGCTATCTGTTTTTCGATTTTTCGATTGCCCTTTCTATTGGGCCTTAGAATTGGTGTCTACCGCTCATAAGAACAATTATTAAATAACTCTACCCGTCCTGCTTGACTCAACCTTCTAACACACGTGCGCTCGACTTCTCGAATATTCTAGTAGGATCGAGCAAGCTATTTGTGGTTAATTTAAGTTAAGTTTGTTTAAGAATTAAAACACTGCATAATTAATTTAATGTTTATCAAACTTTGTGCTATTAGGTAAGCATAACAAGCCGAAATTTTCCGCATCAGTAAGCCGCCTCAACTTAAAGCAAGGCACTGAAAACAACCAACCCTCATCAAAACATTCTGATTCCCATCCACCACAAGACGTTTTACCAAAACTCACTTACTCTTTCTAACCCTGCAATATCTTACTAAATCACCCCTATAAACTCCATTAACCCAATTTAATAACTCAGTGGTCAAGCTAAAACCCTCAAGCGTTCTGCAGAACACGAACTATCAAGTATTTAGCAGACTTAAGGCGAAGGATAGATATCCCATCCGCAGGAGCGTCCTTCTGCCATTAATTAAAGGAACAATAATATCGATAACCAAATCGGAAACGTAAACTTGAAACTAAAAATATTCATTTTTGATATTTATTTCTTGAGCTAGAATCGCATATGCTGCATAATTTTGTTGCACATCGACGTGCAGCATTGCAAGCTCCACATTTCCTTTCCTTTCCTTTCCTTTCCTTTCCTTTCCTTTCCTTTCCTTTCCTTTCCTTTCCTTTCCTTTCCTTTCCTTTCCTTTCCTTTCCTTTCCTTTCCTTTCCTTTCCTTTCCTTTCCTTTCCTTTCCTTTCCTTTCCTTTCCTTTCCTTTCCTTTCCTTTCCTTTCCTTTCCTTTCCTTTCCTTTCCTTTCCTTTCCTTTCCTTTCCTTTCCTTTCCTTTCCTTTCCTTTCCTTTCCTTTCCTTTCCTTTCCTTTCCTTTCCTTTCCTTTCCTTTCCTTTCCTTTCCTTTCCTTTCCTTTCCGTTCCTTTCCTTTCCTATCTTTTCCGAACTGCATGAAACATTATCTTGCGTCGATGCAACAAAAGTCCAGAGAAAAGACCAGGGAGAAGCAAAATGATGCATTCAATACAATTACAGGTCTTTCGAGCATAGTTATTCCCAGTTGTAGGTTTTCTATTTTTCAAAAATAAACATCATTTCTTAAAGAACGTTCATGATTGTAGATTATAAATGCCCTTAGGCTAGTGTCTAGTTTCTAGAATAGGCTTTTGTTGTCAAAACATGTCAAACATAACCTAACAAATTTAATAATCGTGATCGTCTCAGGACAGAGGGTGATTTTGTTTGGCCTGAGTTTTGGATATAAAGGCATTAATTGACAAGTTTTGATGTGGCGTGGATTAATGGAGAAGGGTTAAGGAAATTGTTTGTTGAAAGGTTGTATGTTTAATTTAGTCGAAGATCGTTTCATTGAAGGCTGTTCCACGTTCTATCTTTTATATAAAAAACTTGAAGGTGTCAAAACATGAATAATTTATTGGGTATGTTCGTTGCTACTGAAATACTTATTTCTTTATGTTAAATAAGTTAGCAACAATTTATACTTAATTTACGAAAAAGGTTTTCGTTCTCGTGCGTTGTTGAAGATATTATACTGTAATGTTTTTGTTATTTATTTAAATAGTTTTTACTTGTGGGATAAAATTATACACACTTCTATGGCTAATTACTATTTATTTATTTAAAGAAACACACACTGTATTAAACTCAATTTATATACACACTTTGCTTAATGTCTACTAATTTATTTGCACTCGGTATAATAGTTCTAATTTATTTTTACCACTTGAATATTACACTATTTATCTTCACTATTT
This sequence comes from Lochmaea crataegi, assembly GCA_947563755.1. Classification (NCBI taxonomy): domain Eukaryota; kingdom Metazoa; phylum Arthropoda; class Insecta; order Coleoptera; family Chrysomelidae; genus Lochmaea; species Lochmaea crataegi. The sequence goes on along the minus strand of OX387426.1, from coordinate 4,201,548 downwards.
CATTCACTGTCCGATTACTAAGAACTTCCGTAAACTGTCTGTGAACTAACTCTTTGTCTTCGTTTCACTAATTGTCAACTCACTCAAAAACCCGCGTATATATAGTCTTCATCAACTCTCGAAAATTCTAGTATTTTCCGCTCTCGTCCTATGCGTAAGCAAAACGATTTGTCTGGATTGTTCTCGATCGGGGGGGGGCAAAATTTATAGTCGAGAGACAGGGCCGGCTTTGAGTTGGTGACCTGGCAACAATACCTTAACTTGGTCCACTTTAGTTAGGGAATACGAACCAACTATCGAAAATTAGAATGATGGCCATAATTATTCACATTTTATTTATTGTCATTCCCGAAACATAAACAATAACCTTTGGTACGAGAAAAAAAAGTTTAATTAATTGCGGGATGTGTAAAAGCGGACAGTGTATAAAACTTATCAATCGATCTGTGATCGCCTGTAAAATAAATCGACAGGACATAATAATGCGACAGGACGATACAATAAACAGACCATTCTGGGCGAATTCGATAGCGACGCTCGCCGTCGCGGCGACAAGGGACGTGTCTGTTGAATTTTCAATAAAAGTTGTAGAGTCGAAAATAATGGGACGTTCCCGAGTTTTTGTTCTGCAAAAGGGGATAAAACGAAATAAAAAGGGTGGAGGATTGAATTGGAGGTTTTGGATCACCCTAAATTTTGTTGTATTGGTTCTACCTAAATAAGGTGTAGTAAAAATAGGTTGTAGAATGTAAAAAGGGCACGTACTCAATATTGATTATATTACATAAAGAACATTCAATAGTACAAATAATATTTTATATATTATTGGGACATCCTCTAAATTCCTCATCGATTTGATTAAATAATTTAAAATCGATTAGAGGAAATGTCGAGTCTTCCTCTTCCACTTACAAGCAAATCGAAAACCTTGTTCGACACAATTCAAAATCTGCATAATCCCGAACAACTAACCCATTAACAGCGAGGGCTGGACTGTTATTCTCTTTCTCATTCAAGAATCTACATCCATCTATCCACTATCGACCAAATCAATACCATTGTCTGAATCACACTTTGAATAAATTTAAGTCAAAGGCAAAATTCAACCAACGTTGTATGTTTAAACCAAGACTGTGAAGCAAAATGAATTTTCAGCTGTGATAGATCGATGGGATTATTATACGGAGTGATTCCAAAATAAGACATCTATATGAGGAAAAATATGATAAAATCTACTCACTACTCAAGGTGGAGCACGGGGATTAAGGAGTTACAAATTGGCGCCCAACGTGGGGTAATTAAAAGGTGTAAACTATTGGTTTGATGACCAAAACAGGGGGATGTATAGATTGTAAGACATTTACTAACAAATCAATTGTTTCAATCTTAACCACGTGGAATGCTTCCATAATTATCAAATAAAATGTATAAATCACAAATTTCTTTATTGTTACATCCTGTATAATTGTTGCTAAAGCATTTTTACGGGTTTCCATCCAACGACGTATCACAAGTAGAAGGTTGACTTTTAAATGCATAGGGAGTTGATGGTGTGTATCATTTTTTATATCATGTGAGTTTCCCCTCTCTTCTCTAGAAATGGTTTTGAATTGACACACTGTATATTACTATTATTCAGTCTGGTTGAGGTTTGAATTCATTTCTTTATCCCACTGTAAAATTCATTCTTCATCAAAGAAAATATTTATGCATATTATTAAAGACAGAATTATTACGTTTTAGTGTACTGGCCTAGCAATTTTGTACGTATTCTGACCCGCAGCTAAATATTAGTTTTTGGTGTGTGGAATGAAAAAATTTAACAGAGATAATAATCACATTACCGACAAATGATAAATTACCCAAAAAACGCCATCGGATCCCTATTCCCCGACAAATGATTGGATTTAGTAATTTTTCCGGAAAAGATTTTCCAGTGGTGGATACAATGAAAAATTGCAAAACCGAATTATATTTATCGTTTGACTATTGGTAATTTTAAAATTGGCGCAGTCAATGGGATTCACAAAAATTATTTCTACTAAGGTAACTAAGATAGTAACAGTCTCTGATTGAACTTTTTTATTAGGAAATAAAACCCTAATACTATTAACAATATTTTAAACATATTATGTACCCTCAAAACAATATTAATATTTAAATCTCAACATTAATTTTCCGCATGTAAATAAATACGATTTATCAGTCAACCCCAACGTTTCAGCATAATTATACTACCCCTCAGGATTTACGAAGAATTATGTAAAATCCTACGTTCTCACGCACGAAGGGGACGGAAATATTTATCCCAGAAATGTATTCTGTTACGGATCTGTAGCACGTGGACGTGGTCGTGATGGATGTGAATAATATCGATTGGTTTCGTTTAGTAAACATGATCCGATCCACTTCGTCATCAGTGTTGGCAGTGGCATAGTTGACCAGTAAAAATGCGAATTGCCTATACCACTGTTACTTTTGTTGAAAAGTGTAACGAAATTGCTTAATATTCCATCGCAGTGGCGTGGCGATATAAAAAGACATTAGGTTTTAAAATAAAAAAAAGACACTGGGACCAGGTCACTAAAAACCGTAGTCCAAAGAACTGGATCAGTAAGCAACACAAAAATTATTTGCTGAACATCTCAAGACAAAATTTCATGAGGGAACCATGCCTGAAAGGAACTGCTCACATTGTACAGGAATCAGTTGGGAGTTATAACAGGTTTAATGACTGTGGAGGAAACTATAGAACTGAGACCTTACATGTAGATTTTTACAGATCCTATTTGGTCAATCAGAAGGTGAGGCAGAGCCATACAGGAATCAGTCAGTTAAGAACTTGTAGAAACTGGTGTAGAAGTCAAGGGTGCTATAGAAAGGTACAAAAAGAGGGTCAGAGGACAGACAACCTGAGCCAGGATACAACAAAAACCGTAGTCCAGGGAACTGGATCAGTAAGCAACACAAACATAATTTGCTGGACATCTCAAGACAAAATTTCATAAAGGAACCATGCTTGAAATGAACTGCTCACATTGTACAGGAATCAGCTAGGAGTTATAACAGGTTTCATGACTGTGGATGAAACTATAGAACTGAGAACTTACATGTAGATTCTTATAGTTACTATTTGGTCAACCAGAAGGTGAGGCAGAGCTATACAGCAAACAGTCAGTTAAGAACTTGTAGAAACTGGTGTAGAAGACAAAGGTGCTATAGAAAGGTACAAAAAGAGGATCAGAGGACAGACAACCTGAGCCAGGGTACAACAAAAACCGTAGTCCAATAAACTGGATCAGTAAGTAACCCAAAAATTATTTGCTGAACATCTCAAGACGAATTTTCATAAAGAAACTATGCTTGAAATGAACTGCTCACATTGTACAGGAATCAGCTAGGAGTTATAACAGGTTTCATGACTGTGGAGGAAACTATAAAACTGAGACCTTACATGTAGATTCTTATAGTTACTATTTGGTCAACCAGAAGGTGAGGCAGAGCTATACAGCAAACAGTCAGTTAAGAACTTGTAGAAACTGGTGTAGAAGACAAAGGTGCTATAGAAAGGTACAAAAAGAGGATAGGGTACAACAAAAACCGTAGTCCAATAAACTGGATCAGTAAGTAACACAAAAATTATTTGCTGAACATCTCAAGACGAATTTTCATAAAGAAACTATGCTTGAAATGAACTGCTCACATTGTACAGGAATCAGCTAGGAGTTATAACAGGTTTCATGACTGTGGAGGAAACTATAAAACTGACACCTTACATGTAGATTCTTATAGTTACTATTTGGTCAACCAGAAGGTGAGGCAGAGCTGTACAGCAAACAGTCAGTTAAGAACTTGTAGAAACTGGTGTAGAAGACAAAGGTGCTATAGAAAGGTACAAAAAGAAGGTCAGAGGACGGACAACCTGAGCCAGGATACAACAAAAGCCGTAGTCCAATAAACTGGATCAGTAAGCAACACAAACATTATTTGCTGAACATCTCAAGACAAAATTTCATAAATGAACCATGCCTGACATCAACTGATCACATTGTACAGGAATAAGCTGGGAGTTATAACAAGTTTCATTGACTGTGGAAGAAAGTATAGAACTGAGACCGTACATGTAGATTCTTATAGTTACTATTTGGTAAACCAGAAGGTGAGGCAGAGGTATACAGCAAACAGTCAGTTAAGAACTTGTAGAAACTGGTGTAGAAGACAAAGGTGCTATAGAAAGGTACAAAAACAAGGTCAGAGGACAGACAACCTGAGCCAGGATACTACAAAAACCGTAGTCCAATAAACTGGATTAGTAAGCAACACAAACATTATTTGCTGAACATCTCAAGACAAAATTTCATAAAGGAGCAATGCCTGAAATGAACTGCTCACATTGTACAGGAATCAGTTAGGAGTTATAACAGGTTTCATGACTGTGGAGGAAACTATAGAACTGAGACCTAACATGTAGATTCTTACAGATACTACTTGGTCAACCAGAAGGTGAGGCAGAACTATACAGCAATCAGTCATTTAGAAACCTGTAGAAACTGATGTCAAAGACAAAGGTGCTATAGAAAGGTACAAAAAGAGGATCAGAGGACAGACAAACTGTGCCAGGATACTACAAACACCGTAGTCCAAAGAACTGGATCAGTAAGCAGCACAAACATTATTTGCTGAACATCTCAAAACAAAATTTCATAAAGTTGCAATGCCTGAAATGAACTGCTCACATTGTACAGAAATCAGCTAGGAATTATAACAGGTTTCATGACTGTGGAGGAAACTATAGAACTGAGACCTTACATGTAGATTTTTACAGATACTATTTGGTCAACCAGAAGGTGAGGCAGAGCTATACAGCAAATAATCAGTTAAGAACTTGTAGAAACTGGTGTAGAAGACAAAGGTGCTATAGAAAGGTACAAAAAGAGGATCAGAGGACAGACAACCTGAGCCAGGATACAACAAAAACCGTAGTCCAAAGAACTGGATCAGTAAGCAGCACAAAAATTATTTGCTGAACATCTCAAGACAAAATTTCATGAAGGAACCATACCTGAAATGAACTGCTCACTTTGTACAGAAATCAGTTAGGAATTATAACAGGTTTCATTACTGTGGAGGAAACTATAGAACTGAGACCTAACATGTAGATTCTTACAGATACTATTTGGTCAACCAGAAGGTGAGGCAGAACTATATAGCAATCAGTCAGTTAAGTACTTGTAGAAATTGGTGTAGAAGACAAAGGTGCTATAGAAAGGTACGAACAAAAATATAATCGGAGCATATTTGTCTGGCGGGCATGTGAAAAAGGAAGCTTGATTGACAAGTAAGTGTAAATGCAGTGCAGGTGAATTGATGTGATGTAGTACAGAAATAGTCATATACGTTAAAACAAATGCATAAAAGAAGCTTCATAGAAGAGTTTAACTTCTAGACCGAGTTACCTCAGTCATCTATTGTTGGTATCTTTGCGAGATTTTGTGGTAACAATTTTCAGTCATAGAATAATCCAAATTTATAAATCCCCTATATAGTCATTTGGTATTTTATGAACATGGATGCTTAAATGAGGAAATCGTTCACTTCTCTCTACCACAATATTAGCTATATCCTTGGAAGTCGCTCAGAAGCCAATGCATAAGTTTTATCTTTATAACAAATTTTTCTTCTAAGCTAGAAAAATGCACTTTTC